>CAJNOI010000309.1:0-83188 GCA_905250115.1 Adineta steineri | reverse complement strand
CCTGATTGTGTATATGATTTATAACTTTTTGAATATAGAGAATCTTGCAACAATATTCGGCAAAAATAATGATTCATTTAAGATACTACTGTCATTACTTCATAAATCTTAATTTATATTTTCCATTGTTGACAGAGAATATTCAGATTATGATATTCATTTATAAGTATTCAACATGAAAAAATTGTCGATAATATTTTGCACTCTTCTCGTATGTATTTTTCTAAAAAGAAGAAGAGCTGTTCGTTTTAAAAAGATTTTATTCTAAACTATAGGCTAGTTGGCTTTTATTATTTGATCAACAAATAATATTACAGACATCAAGTGCAAGCATAGATGATTATACATTAACATCAGAACAGATGGCTGTAGTTAAAAATAGAAATGTTATTTCTAGCGAGAATATTGCTAATACTGATGATGATCATATGAGTAATTCAGTTATTGGACATGAATATTCTGATGATTTAGAAGATATGGAAGACATATATGAATCCGAATCATCTTCAGATGATATTATTGAATTAAATGTTGGTGGTCAAAAAATGGTAACATATCGTTCAACTCTCACTGCTGTACCTAATTCAAGTCTAGCTCTTCTATTTACCAAAGATCTTAAAGATAAAACTAAATTAAAAAGGAAGCATAAAAAAATAAAATTTTTCGATTACAATCCTATTCAATTTGCATATTTACTTGATCAACTACGATCAATGAAACGTGTGCCTAAAATATCAGCGTATGAACTCAATATTGTAGCACCTCCTGCGGATGTTAGATTTAATTTTTCTACTATGCTCTTTGAACTTGGACTGAATCGTAAGTTTAAATTTTGAATTAGAGACAGTAAACTACCATGTTGTCTTTTACAGCTGATCGTTTCTTATCACCACTTATTGGCGTTCATCTCAATTTATCAACAGATTCTCTTGTCGGATGGAAAGAATGTTTTCATGGTGCATATAATATCCGATTCGATGATCAAATATTGACGAATACATGCAAAGGCAATCGACTTCTTGTTGCCTGTCGCTCTACTACTGATGAAAAAACATTAGTTGTAGCCGGTGTAGGTAAACGAGAAGATTTACTTCATCCATGTTCATCAAATACGTATTGTGCAGCTGAAATGAAAAATAGCATCGGTTTCTACTATGCAAAAAATCAAGCTTGGGGTTTCGAAGGACGTGCAAAAGTAAGACGAATGATCTCATGTACTGTTGTAATATACATTTTTATATATTTTAGGACTTTGTTGCAAACTACTATGGAAAAGGCCGTGGTCGCTTCTCTGGAATACCATTCGGATCATTCGCTTTAAATCCTTGTGATTCAAGTGATCAAAATTCTGAATATCGATTATGTTGGTCACTTGCCGCGAATATAGGTCGTGGCGGAGGTGATAGATGTGGAAGTTCAACAAATCTTCATAATACCGACGGTTGGGAACGTCTTATTTATCAAATCGCTTAATTTTTTATTTTTATTATTCAACAGAGTATGAAATTAGTTTTAGAAATACCTACATCTGTAGACATTTATTAAAAGTATTATTATCATGCTCAATTATAAACTAATTGTTAATATAAATGATTCCAACTGAAAAGTCTACAATCTTAATAGATCATAGTAGATATTTATTTTTAAGTTCATATACAAAAAAACAAAACATAATGTCAGTTTAACAACCATTCGAGAATAACAATATGTCAGTATAGTAAAATAGAAAAATTAATTGAAATTATTCTTGATCTTCTTCGTTATTGTCTGATGAACCTGCATCATCATCATCTCCATCTTCTATATCATCTTCAATTTCATCATCGTCATCTATGAAAGAAAAAGAAATAATACGAAATTATTTTTAAATGAATAGAAAATCTTATTACGTTTTATTTTACGTTTTTTCTGATCACCATTAGTTTCTTGTTCCGCACGAGCTTTATTAACAAATTCAGTGAATATTTTTGAAATATCTGATTTCAAACGTTCATTAGCAGCAATTAATCCTTCATACACATCTCCGGTGGATGAGTCAACTATAGATTCTCCTAAGATTTGATGAAAATTTTCTGATTTAACATCTATTGTAGCCTGAACTCGCTGTACAGCCATCTGAATTAAAAGAAAATATATTTAGAAAATGAAACATCTTTATTGAGATTTGAAATACATAAAAAAAAATCTTGTAAATCGTGAAAGTATAAAAAAAAGTATCTTCGTAGTAGAATTGATTGAATAGATGAAAACTAAATAAAATAAAACATAATTTTACTATTTATTTATAGATATAGATATATATTTGTTTGATTAAATTCATTATACATATATTTATTGAAATACATGATAATAAAAAATGAATCTAAATCATTTTATTTTCCAAGCGTAAATTTCGAACAATGCCACAGATATTAATCCAGGTGCACGCCGTACTCAACGACTTGGAATCTACTATATCTTTATTCTTCTTACCTATTACAACGCAAACTAATTTGAATGAATTCAAATCAATAGAAAAGACTATACTAACTTTCGTTATAGATTTAAAGAGAAGAATCTGAATGGTTAAAAAATAAAATAGAGGACAATATACAACTATATGTGTAAAGGGAGGATACGAAAACGTAGTAATAGCTTTAAAAATAGTTGATTGGTGCTCGATTAAATTTCTCTTTACTTAAAAATAAGTCAATTCTTATGAACATTAATAGATGTATCGAAATTTATAAAAGTTTATCCTTTATTTAATAAATATTGTAACTTACCCACTGTCTTTGTATTATCTATTGTAACCAAATTATTTAAAATCTAGAATATATGTTCAATAGGAGGACAAAGCAACTGTCCTAAAAAAATATTTTTATTTTCATTCTATAACCCTCGATTTGTCTCATTCAACACACAAACACACACACACACAAACGATATAAGACATATGGACAAATGCTTCAAATGTACAACGAGAAAAAAAAAATAACACCATGTTTATGATAATTTTAATTATCATTATCACTACTATCACTGGATGAAAGTGTTATGACTTCAATATCATTCGTTTGTGATTTACTAGTTGAGTACCGTTTTGTTCGTTTTTTCTGATGATGTTCATCACTATTTGATAGTAAAGATGAATTTGAACTGTTACTTCGTTTTCGATTTAAATTTTCTTCATTACTATTTGGTACTAAGTCATAAGTAAATTTTGCAATATCTTCCCAATAACTTTCATCATCAACATTTGATGTTGTTAGTGATTGTAATGAATGTATGCTCTTTGGTGATTGATGTGTATTATTTATTTGTTGATTACTATTATTATTATTATTATTATTTTGATTACATAAATCATTTGAATGTGAAGTTGTAGGAGCTGGTGAATTACTCCTTTGACTATGTTGATCTTCAATATCATTATTGTCTTCATCTTCATTTTCACTACCAGATGAAAGAATAACACAATCACTTGACGTTGATTGACAACCGGATTCTCCAATGAGAAAAAGAAATATTTTGATTTAATACAAAAAGATTACATGAAATATCTAAAAATCATCGGTTTATTTTCTAAATGTAACGACTAGATTTATTCGGTAAATCATCGTGAAATAAATATATATGAATTTTTGTTAGCTACGATATAGGAGAAATCCAACGACAAGATCATTGCTATTATTAATACTGACGAGGGAGCCTCTTGAGGTGATAAAAAGCTTTAAGGCTCAGACTACTTGTATATGGTAGACCCTGGTAAGTAGTGAAATACCCTAAGTTGGCTCGTCCCTTATCGCTTTGGGAGTGAGTTATGGTCATTCACTATTTTTTGATGTATGACAGTACATGAGTGAGTTTGGATCTGAAATTTTGTCTATAAAGAGGTCTTATAAATATTAAAATACCCTGAAAGTATCAGACAAAACGAGTGAACCCTTTTTGAGATAATGGATTCTCAATAATCGACTATTTGTTTCACGCGATGAAGATTGATCTTGAAAAACAGTTGTTTTTTGACCACTCACAATCTCAAGAAGGGTACACTCGTTTTGCCTGATACTTTCAGGGTATTTTAATATTTATAAGATCTCTTTATGAGCAAAATATCAGGTTCAAAGTCACTCATATAGTGTCATACGTCAAAAAAATAGTGAATTGACCATAATTCACTTCCAAAGCGATAAGCGGACGAACCAACTCAGGGTATGTCACTACTCATCAGGGTCTACTAGATAAAACAAGTCCGACTTCAAAAAGCTTTTTATTACCTCGAGAGGTTCCCTCGTTAGATATCTTCCTATGTATTGATCATACATAGAATTGAATAATATTTTTTTTTATTGTACTTACTATCTATAGATTTACACAATAATCCTTGTATTTCTTCTTCTTCTTCTTCTTCGTCATCGTTTTGATGTAATGCAGTATTACTAACATTATCTAATATATATTGACAATCGGATAAATTTTTATTTGATGAATCAATTTCAACAGTTGAACAATTTTTTGGAACATTTAATAGAATAGTTTGTAAACGTTTATCAACATGTAATGTATCATATGATGCTGGTTTTTTACATAATGGACATGACCATTGTAAACGTCGTTCATTCATTCGAAGAAATGATCGAAGATCAAAACATGTTAGATGTAAACAATAAGATGATTTTGTAGGCACATTAATTAATGATTGTGTTATTGGACATATTAATGATACACGATGTCGTGTTGCCATTAAACCTGTATCTTCTACTTCAATATCACTATCATGATTATCATTTTTTCTTAAATGTGGTTCACGTTTTAAAATATTTTCAATTAAACTATCTAATGGAATATAACGGCAAAGTTGTATTGTTAATGTATAAGATATTGGTAAATTTTTAAATGACATATTTGTTGGGGTTTGAAGCCAATGATAATTTAAACTGTTATGTATTTTAGCTTTCGGAATTATTTTGTCAGTTATATCTGTTGGAAATGCGATTGAATGCGCTTGTGAACCAACTGTTTTTGCTATATTATTATTAATTACTTGTTGACCCTAAGAATTATAAAAAAATATTTCATTTAAATTTAAAAATCTATTCAACTTACGTTACATTGAATAAATATATAAGGTGGTAAAACATCATTTTGTTTATCATGAATAAGTGTTGGAGCAATACGAAGAAAAACTTTAGCTGCACCTTTAAGAATTAAATCCACGTCATAATCATTTAATGTAAAAC
Organism: Adineta steineri; assembly: GCA_905250115.1. Taxonomy (NCBI): domain Eukaryota; kingdom Metazoa; phylum Rotifera; class Eurotatoria; order Adinetida; family Adinetidae; genus Adineta; species Adineta steineri. Next base: position 77,966 of record CAJNOI010000309.1, on the reverse strand, counting down.
GTAAAGGAGCAAATATTTTTTTATCTACTGGCATGTTAATACATTCAATTGTACGTATTTTGTCAAAAAAAGGTAATTGAACATATTGAATTTGTTGTGGTAATGGTAGATTTTCAATTACTGGTGTTGATATCATAACATTTGAATGTATATTATGATAATTTGGTAAGGAAGATGATATCGGCATTGTTCTTGGGTAATTAATTCGGGATAAATTTATTTGATCAATTTTCTTGATTAATTGTTCAGTTAAATTTGAAGTTATAAGTGTTTTTAAACGTTGAAATAATTCAGTTTTATTACCACGTCGAGGAAGACGTGCATAATCAAGTACAGCCTAGAAAAATAATATTTATTTATTTATATATATATATAAAATATTTATTTTGTTCTACTTGTAATTCTTGTACACGAAAATTTTTTATTATATCAAGTGCATTGATTTTTAATTGTATCTGTGTTGATGAATCCATCAATTTATTTGTCACATTAGATCATTCTAAAACTTTATTTTACTAAAAAAGAAAAGATTTATATCATTCTATAGGGAACAAGAAAAAAAGTGTTAAAAAATAGAGCATAAATGATTCGTTAATATTTATGATGAATATAGTTCATAAAATACCCGTTTATATTGTTAAGTATTGATAGTAGCGAAATTAATTGTTTTATTTATTTCTAGTGAAAATTTTTTGAAAATGAAGTTTTAAAAATAAATTTCTATTATATTTTAATTCAGAATTACTTGGATAATTTTTTATATATAAGCCATCTTCTGGTGCTATCTATCGTGCTATATGAAATTTGTTCATAGCACGATGATACAGTTCTATTAATTAATTTTAAGTATAACATTAAAGATGCGGTCTCGAATTCAATGAATTCTATTTCATAATTTATATTCTTAAATAATTATTTTATAAATTAAACTTCATTTAAAATGAAAGAAAAAATGTCAATGTTTGAAAAACTTCTATTGCATATAATTTCTTCCAAGTCATGTATTTGTATTAATATTTTATATAACATGATAGTTTCTTAGAATTTTGATTATAATTATTTTTTTTTATTAATGATTCTTTATTATTTATAGTAAAAGATCGTTTCTTATCTTCCTTCGTATAACATAAATCATGTCGTTCTTTTTTTTTCTTTACAGATGCTTAAATAAATTTACAAAAAAGAAAGCCTAAGTGTTATAAATAGATTATAAGCTTTAATGCAAATATTATATTGACAATCAAGTTGGATAATACCACTAGACAAAACTCTTGAAAAATTATCCACTTTCTAATATCTTTTTCTTCTTCTTCTATTGATTTTATCGATTTATTTACACGAGGAAATACAAGACAAGAACATCTCTATTTTAAGAATTAATTAATATTTTTAAAGATAGATGAGACGACTGACACACAACATGAAAAATTATCTCATGAGATCATCTGCTTTTATTTTATAATATTATCTATAATTAACTAGCGTTATTAATATTTCATATACGTTGAGAATCAAAATATTTCATTGAATAAAAGTTTTTCAATTGCTTGACAAAAAAAAAACTCATTTGTGTTCTTTATTTTCTTTTCTTCTATGTTTTTTTTTTGAGTCTTCATATAACTATTGAGTTTTCTTTTTGTTATTTGAAGTCTAACATATAAACAATAATGAAATATTGACAGTCATTATGAATAGCGAGATGTTTGCAGTATGTGTGTGCCATACGAATAGTAACAGTAACATAAAAAAAGAAATAACAATGAAGAAACAGAGAATTATTTGCTTATTACTATCGTCGTCATCATCATCTTAGAAAACATCAACAAATAATCAAATTCACATTTGTTATTTTTTTCTACAAGACAAGTAAGAAAAAAGACATCATCATGATGATAATAATAAGTAAATTTTGACATAATTTATTTTATTAAATTTTCTCACAGACAAGAAATAATTTACCCATCAACATTTGTCTATTCAAAACACGATTGATATCGTATGTTGATAGTTGTAGTTGTGTAATTTCGAAAAATGCCCATTTGTTAATTGGACAAAATAATATAGGAACAAAAAAAAAGTTGTTTATCGATTCTAGTAGAATTACACTAAAAAAACTCGTTGTTACTTCCGACAAACGTAAACGTCAGACAGAAAATAAATTTTCTTTCTCTTATTATATATATATTTTTCTTTTTGCACTTTCCTTGTTCTTCTCGCTTGCATGCGCAGATGTTTGCGTGCATCAGTCGCAATGACGAGGAACAATTTACTTGTCAAAAAATAACTCTATCGACTGATGTCGTCGATTCCTACTGGTGGTGGTGTTGCTTTTCTTTCAGCATGACTTACTCACACATCTTTTTTCAATTTGAAACATACTTAGCCGCATTATTTATATCTATGTAGAAGAAGAAGAAAAAAGAAAGAAACAAAAAAAAATAAGAAGAAGAAGGAGTTAGATCAACGTAGATGATAGAATGAAAAAATAAAACAAGAGAAAATACTCGTACCATTTCTATTAGAACGACAAAAGGAATAAGTGTGTATAGTAGTAGTAGTAGTACCTTTAATTTTCTCTTCGCGCTCGTGCAGTTAGAGGAATATACATGTTGTGAAGACTACAAAACGACCTTTTCTCTTATTCTATTCTATTCTATTCTCTCCCCTTTTTCGTTCCCGTTGTCTGCCTGATGATGAAGAATTTTATGTGCGTGACCGTCGTTGAAGCGGGCGTGTATCACTTTTTCTTTTTTTCTCTCCTTTCTCTTGTACATACACAGATAAACTGTATAATATGTTCAATAATAAGATAAATATTAGACTTATATCCATATTTAGATAAATATTTATTATAAGGAATGGCGTCGTCACCTTCAACATATTTTTTACCAGGACCACAATCTACATCATCATTACTCGGTTCAAAATCTATACTAATTAAACAATCTCCACCACCAATGATTCATTCTGTTCATCATCAACAACAACATCAGCAACAATTCCAACATCCACTTCATCGACCATTCATATCATCACATTCACATCAACAAATTATGAAATCAATACCTAATAATGATACATTTCATCCATTAACAGTTACAAATTCTAATAATGGAACTTCATTAATAACAGCTAATCACAACAATAATAATAATAATAATAATAATAATGATGATAATAGTGGTAGTGGTTCAAATGGCCATAGTCTTTCACAAAGTATGGAGTCAATAAACAATATTGGTTTACCAGATGATGAGGTAAAATAATTGTCAACATGTTTCGAATAACTATTACATATTTAATTGCACTGATTTATTTATTTATCTTCTTTCTTTTTTCTCCCCTCTATCTTCCCCCTATTCTCTCTCTTTCTTTCTTTTTCTTATGTATATACACATATACATATGTTAAGATTCTAATTATTGATTAGTTTTACACCATCATTGTTAAGTATCGACAAGCTTCAAAGGAAAGAATTTCTATTTCCAGGTATTATCATTTATTTATTTAAGATTAAAATCAGTTAATAAGTTCTATAGACAAAGAATAGAGTGTTTTTTAAATGAGTTTACTTGTTATATATTTCATTTACTTTTAATCAAGTAAATGTTAACTTATGAACTAATATAGGACAAAAAAATTAATATAAGACCTTAACCTTTTTCTGACTATATATAAAATACTTTTGTCGGTATTTATGTGTGTATATGTTATTGTCTTTAATAATCCAAGTAAATTGGCAAAGATTGGGATATGTTAGACGAGAAAATTTACGCACGGTTAACGATCCTAACCGATTGTCGATGCTTTTTTGCTGATTATATTATTGAATATGTGGCGAGCATATGTAGTTAATGGGCCACACGATGGAAAACCCGACCGACCATATATTAATTACTAAAATGCACAGCTGCTTTTTGTAATAACTAGACAAACGAATAAGAAGTAGATGTAAGATATGATAATTGATAAAGATAAATTTCTTATAAGAGTAAAATCGATTTTCTAATCGGTTTTTTAGATCATTTATATGTACATTAGAGAACTATTTATAATAAGATGGATAGTAATGATATCTTGAAAAAAAACGGGGTTTTTTTTTTGTTACTTAAAAATCGTTATTTTCTAAATAATATTAATGATCACACATTTGTGAAAGTGAATAAATAACAGACAGCCATTATTCTTATTGAAAATATTCTGACAATTACTATAGCTGTCCGAGTACTATCGGTAGACACTTGTCAAGCAGTTAAGAAAAAGAAAAAAGAAAAAAAAGTCGCATTTTGTTAGCTCTAAAACATGAATTGACATTAACTAATGATGCCTTTGGGTAACATTTTACCTTAGAAAAAAGAAAATGTTCATATACATGATTGAGAAAGAAAAATATACAACCATATGGAATTACAATATGTAAGACTTCATAATAACACTCGTTTTTTTTGTTCTATATATATATATAACAAAACAATAGAATATCAAGAAAAAAAAAGTCTCTTACGATAATTTTATTCACAGTCTTTCTCTTTTTCTCGCTTTTTTGTGTTTCTTTTGTACACGGGAATATCACATATATATATATGTTAGAAAGCAGAAATAGCAATTATATATACAAACTATATTAGCTATGGCACCATTGCAGTGGATATAGTTATTCTTCATAACGCAATGAGTGATCATATAAATGAAATAGATGCTAGGTAAGAATTTCAATGTAAATTAGTCTATGTTAATAATTAACCAGTACGACTTTATCTGGTATCAATTTCCTCCTAGATAAATTTCTCTCATGTAATCGATCCAGCTTTATATTTCTTTCTTCTCCAAGAACATATATATATATATATATATATATATATATATGGATAAAGAAATTCTGTATATATTTATAATGAGTATCTCATTAATAGTATGATTATGAAATATGTTATTTTATTTAATCATTACTCATTTCTTTCGATGACAGGTTTTATAGATCATTAAATCAATGTTAATATGAAAATTGAGATAGTTCTGAAGACTATCTAAGAAAAAGTTTTGAATGTCAAACATACTGAACTATAATTATTTATTCGAGCATTATTTAGTGATTTTTTTTCTTTCTTCTATCTAATTGAAAATTACTTCCGATTAAAGACTACCTTTCATTTAAAGGCACATTAAATTTTTTTTTTCATACATGACAAGTGATCAAGCCATTTGTTCTTTCCGATCGATTTCTTTTTTCTTTTTATTGCCAATTGATTTCCGGTTTCTTTTTTTTTGCTAGTGCATCTAAAAAATTATTCTTTTTTTTTTTTTTTCTTTTCAAGAAATTTTTTAACGGAAGAAAGAGTAGAGTGTCGACAAAGTAGACCTTTTCTATCGTTTTTCTTCTTCTTCTTCTTCTTCTTCTTTTATTCATTGAAGATGAAACAACAGTGAGCAACTGCATTCTTTTTTTTGCTCTTCTCTCGTTACCTATTTAAATTGATATGATGATTTGTCTATGGTTGTGGCGGCAAATAAATGAACAATATTATTACTACTACTATATACATTTAGTATCGTCCTCTTTTTTCAATCGTTATTAAACCTATATTTATATTGATTGTTGAGGTGGAGAAGTATAACGAAAAAGAATAGAAATCTTTTCATAGATTCCTATCAATTCGTTCTATTATAAACTGTCTATTGTTATAGTCATTGTTTCAATATGAAGAGTTCTACTGACGAACTAAATGAAGTAAGTAAGCAAAATAGATTTTTGAAAATAAACATATGTTTAAATCAATCACATTTACACATATAATTAGCACGTAACCCTTTAAGCACCTATAGTCGATGAAGCTTGTGCACTAGTATCACTATTATACACAAATAAGCACTTTAAATTTAAAAAAAATATGATTTTATTTTCTGATATGAAATAAACAATAAATATTTATTAGATTCTTTTTTTTTTAGTGAAATATTTTTCACTGCTTTGTTTTGTGTGTGTGTGTATGTATCCTTCTGTTTGTTAATAAGAAATCTAGTTGATAGGATCGTATTCCTCGATTAAGATAATTATTCCCTGGATAATCATCAAGAAAATTAAGCATTAACAAATTGTTTATTCAACTATATATCTATCTAAACAACGAATATGTTTTACTATTGAATGGAATATAGATTGAGTTTTGCATATGTCAAAGTAGTTAATCGAATCAAAAGAGAGAATTCGTCTCGCTTGTTGAAAAATATTTTCTATTATTTTAAATTTATAATGGCAACAATTATTTACTAACCTTTATTTTATCTCATTCGAAAATATACTCATATTACATTCAATAGTACTACATATAGTTATATTGTATACTTGTTAAAAGCTGATCGATGAAATTCAATTAACTGGAACAAAAATTTCTTTTTTTCTATACATGTCTTTTCAAATACATAATAATGCCAGCATGCTTGTCATGTAAACTAGAATTGGGTCTTAACGAAAGCTATAAATCCTTTTCTTTTTTTTTGCGATATAAAAAAAAGAAATCTTTCTCTTTCTTCCTCATCAACTAATTGAAAAGCATTATATACATCGACACACCTGATGCGCATATGCATGTTAGATCAACAATCTTTTCTTATTCTCATTATTACCAATTGTATAAACAACATTTTTTTTTCATCTTTCTTAGTATTTTTTTTTCTCTCCGTTTTTTTTTCGTCATCACTTGTCTTCACACTCCGCATCATTGCTCTTCATTTCTCAATTAGTGAGAACTGTTCACATCAAGTGTGTCACTCACTTTCTTTCATTTTTTTTTCGTTGTCTTTCACATTACTGATCAAAAAAAAAATAACAAGATCTTTTATCATCATCATCTTCTCGATTGTCATACACACACACTCAGAAAGAAACTTCACGAGAAAAAAAAATAGATGACACATGAATCAATTGTCGAGAATGGTAGTGCAACTAACAGCTTCAAGAAAAAGGCATTTCGCTTAACGAGCGAGAAGATGCATTTAGTATATCGACGACCGGTACGTGTCTCTTAGTTTAATTTTTACAAAAAAATAAAATTAATTGGAACAGTTGTAAGAATTAAAATCTTTATTTTTAGGTTCGTACATTGTTTGTATCTGGTTTACCAATGGATGCTAAACCACGAGAACTTTATCTTTTATTTCGTGGATTTAAAGTAAGCTTTCCTTTTTTTTCATTTAACGAGCATATAAAAATGTACTAGTCATTAAAGAATAGTTTCTTTGTCTGATTAAATAGATAATTGAATATGACATGTATAATATATTATATGCGTATATTCTAGGGTTACGAAGGCAGTCTACTAAAAGTAACAAATAAGAATGGTAAAAATTTGTCACCCGTTGGATTTGTTACATTTACAAATCGTGTTGATGCTGAAACTGCTAAACAAGAACTTACAGTAAGAATTTTTCTCATATAAAAATCAAGATTATCTATAAATATATTAGGGAGCTCGATTTGATCCAGATCTTCCAGCAACACTTCGTCTTGAATTTGCTAAGTCAAATACAAAAGTACAAAAACCTAAACATTCAATGCAAAATCAGATGACAACTGCAACTCAACAATTTATTCAAATTCCGCGTAAATTTTTCCCATAAAATAAATCATTTAAATATAATATTTTTCTAGAAGAACTTGGTGCCACTTTCTTTCCAACTGAAGCCTGGGGTCAACCATTAACCTTTGATTTAGCCTCAGCTGGTCTTCATCATCCCGCATTATTACATACTGCTTTACATGGACCACCAATGGTAGGTTTCTTTTTTTTACATAAGTTTTAAACAAACAATAATATTAAAAAAAATAACTAAGAACAAACACATTATATTATTTAAGTTTTTGAGATCATAATCATATATATATATTGCGTGAGTATTAATACTACCAAACGATCACAGGATCGATTTTATATATATATTCGAACTATAATATCTGTTCATATACACCAATAAGAGCATCAAGACCTATCTCTTCACTCATTGCCATGCGTGAGAAAAATATGATTTTCGACAATATATACGCGCATATCTATGAAAACAAATACTATTCACATATTTGCTTGTTACACTGTTTTATAACATATTAGTATACACATATTCTAAATATTTTTATTATCTAGAATTTAGGACATCCAATGCAAGGAACACAAGGTATGAATCAAATGCAACAATCAAATCAGACTGTTACTGTTACTAATGGTCAATTAAATGGTGGTTGTTCGACATTATTTTTAACTGGCATACCTGAACATGATTTTAAGAATATGTCATTTGCTTTGTAAGTTTTTTAGAATTAAAAATCTTATTTCTCTTTATTTTTATTATTAAAGGCCTGGTAAAGCTCTTTGACAATCAACATATGATTCACATGATGATTCTTCATTAATCAATGATAAACAAGTTCTTTCTGCTCTAAATAATAAACAACAAATGTTATTAAAACGATCAATAGATGAAAATTTTGATGATGATAATAATAATAACTATATTAAACGTATCCGACAGTGATAAAATATTGAATCTCATGTTGAATCATAAACGTTTTTTTCTTTTTTTCTTTGTATAGTGTATGTAAGGTAACATTTATTGGTATATGTATTTTGTTTTCTTTTTCTTCTCTCTTTCTCTCTCTCTCTCCTTTTTGCTCCGTCCATTTGTGCGCTGCATTTTTGTTGAGCCGTTTGTTTGATTTTGTAAAAGAACCAGAAATATATTAAGAAATAAGAAAAAAAAACCAAAATTTTTCATTCTGATTGAACTATAGGATCAGATGATACAGAAAAAAATTTCTTTGTTAAGATATTTGAATGATTTGGTGATGTATAAAAATAAGTTAAATAAGGATTTTGTCGTTCAGTTAATGATGGAATTCGATCAAGAATTATTTCTGATTGATGTCGAGTAAGCATACTAATATGATTTGTAAATGATGATAGATTATCTATAATTGGATCAGAATCTACAGAAACTTGATGAATTATTTGTAAAGGTTTTTTAGGTGAACGTCGAAAATATCGTCCAATCATTAATTTACGTATAGTCCATGGCATTTGTTCGTGTGTTTTAGATTGATTAGTAAGAGCTTTCCATCGTTCAAGTGTTTGTTGATCTAAAGATGAACGACGTCGAAGAGCTGAAGCAGTTTCAACAACTGATGATTCTTGAATAATTTGTCGAGAATCTGAACGACTACGAAAATAACGTACATCTTCTTCACCTAATAAAACTGTGTCATTTGTTAATCGACGATTACGATTCATAGTTGCTAATTGTTTTTCAATATTACGAATACGAACTGTTTCAGCACGATTTAATTTATCTTTTGGATTAGTTGTTGTACCCAAATATATATCCCAAAGTCGAGCTCGTTTTTGTTTATCGACTAATTCTTCTAGATAAACAAAATTACATTTAGTAGAAAATGATAACAGATACGCGAAAATAAATATAGTGATACGAGTCAAGTTGGACTTCAAAAATTTCTGATTTCTAAGAGCGTCGTTAAAATGATATCTAGAGTATGATTGCATCAAAAAATATCAGCGAAAAAAAAGAATCGAGTATTTTTAGAGTTATTGTTAGATAATGACAATGCTTTTGATCAGAAATCTAATTTGTATTTAAGCATTAAATTCCTTAAAATTGTCAATCGATTTTATGTGAAAGTGCAGTACAGAGGCGGATCTAGCTATTAGGCAAAACGGCAACCACCATCCCCTTGAAAATAGATACTTCTACAAATACTGAAAACAGGTAGTTCACTATAGATTTCTCTCCTAAAAAATAATACCACTTTCCACTTTTTTTTTTATAAACCACTACCCCCTCATGGAAATTCTGGATGCGCTCCTGAAGCAGCGATAGACACTTGATAACGATATTATGACAGGATTTCATACACAATATACTCGGCGACCTCTGCTCTCGAAATTTCCGAAAAATGAATCATATATTAAGACGTTGATTATCGTTATTCGAATTTCAATTGTAGTTAGTAGATAATTGAATTCTTTGTTACTCTCGATTAACTAACATCAATAAAACTTTTTATCTGATAGAGTTACAGACTGTTAATCTATATAGAACTTTCTAATTGTTATTATTTTATCTAATAAATTTACCTAGTATCTCCTTTGTCGTTGTATGATCTCGTAAATTACGTATTAATAATTTCGTTCGTCGTCTTGCTGATTCTTCAATAGCTTCAGAACGTGCTCTCATTTGCATTCCTAACATAAATATAATACCAATTGAATACCAAAGAAGAACAACTATTATGTACATCATAGCACCACTATTATCATAACTATTTAATGTAGATTCAATGATTGTTGTTGTCTCAGTTTTGACAGTATTATTTTGAAGCATACTAGATTTACAGCTGGCAAAAAAAATATTTTATTTATATTTAACAATTCTAATCTGGAATATCTATATTCATACCTGTACTATTTTAAAAATAAAATAAGAAATGATTATACAAAACCAAATATGAGTATATATTCAATTCACATGTGTTTAGACAATATAAATCTTCTTCTAATCTTTTCAACGTGATATATGAAACATAAAGCAAACGAGTACGGCTAATGGCAGCATCACCTTTTTTTCGTTCTTTACATGAAGAACAATGAAAGAAAAAACGATATCTCATATGAGAAAATCGGCACATGACAATAAAACACAGTATAGTTTCGATCTAGCTCGATCATAAAAAGAAAAGTATTTTTTTTTTGTTATTATTATTGTGTATTAAAATAGTTTCTAAGCCACAGATAAGAAATCTGATCTTTAGAAGTTTCAATTACGAAAAATGATTTTGTTATAGATGATGGATAAATGCATCGAAAAAACATACTGATACTTGTGCGGAAAGTATTTTTATATTAATAATTATAGCAAAACATATTACCCTTGATTTGTCATGATAAGTCGATGAATGTAGTGTTGATATCATTTTGACGACACGTGATGTTTTTAGGCAAATGTCATTGAAAAAGCGATAATAATATTTTATTTTAGTTATTCAACTATTATTGTTATACATACTAGTTTTAAACAATATTCTGATGCTATTCTCGAATAATCTAAACTAAAGACTTTATTACTAATAGATAAAAAAAGTATGATGATTTCTAATAAGCTAAATTGCTTATCATATGTACGATCCATCATGATATATGTCAGCTGTCATGATACGGTATGATATACTCTTTGAATAGATAGATTCTATAATATTACTTCTCCACCTACTAGATACTATTCATGCGTATATCAGTAGTTTGTTGACACTGTTAGTTTCTGCTAAGCATAATATATGTTGCGCGTAGACATTTTATTATATGGCAGCAAGGTTGTGTTGTACTAGACCAAAAATACAAAGATTCTTCGTTATTCTGCGTATGTACTTTTTGTACTAAAAGGATACCTATATTTATTAGAAAGATCGATTAACGGTAAAATAACGCTAGTAACCAATGATTTACTCAAATAATACAAATTATAATTACTAGTAAGATATTTCGTCCGTATTTTCCTACAAGAGTTTGTGATCTACTTAACTAAATTTTACTAACAATGAGTCTATCCAATATATTTACCTTGTTCTTTTAAGTTTAATGATAAATATTTATTTCGATTCGAATCATCTGATTTATTGTCATTTTTAGATAAAGATTCTAACAAACAGTGCTACCTTTTCGAATAACTATATTTTAAATACAAATGATATTCATCAATTATATTTATTATTCTTGTATATTACTCCTCTTTCATATAAATTATATATGGACATATGAATGTCTTCTATGTGCTACAAAGCTGTTTAATTATTCCATTACTATTGATGATCTTCCCACTCCTACTGAAGATGATTACAATATAATCAGAGGAAATCATGGTTGTCATATACACATCGATTGGTTACATGATGGTACAAGTGAAGTACATTATCAAATAGGTCCAGCTCTACCGGATAATAAAATCTTATCAGGAATAGAACGACAAGTAATTATAAATACTGGAAAATATTCTACTCGTAAATTAGTTAGTTATAGTTGTACATCGACTAAAACTGCTTGTAATACTATCGATCGTTTAAAACATGCTATTAATTCAATAACATTTCCTACAAATGAACAAATAGAACAATTTGATACATTAATTAGACCTACAAAAAATTTTAATGCTAGTTTATGTGCTCAAGTATCAAATACAACACATTGTCCTAAACTTAATTTAACCGAATGTCAACAATGTATGAGTATTGTTCAATATTCTGAATCTACAAATATATGTAAAACATGTACAAATGAAGAAATACAACGAAATTATTTTCTTTATTCTACAACTTTCGATATCGATTCAAAAAATCAATCGGAAGAAATAAGAATTGGTTGTCAGAATGGTTATATGTGCAACCTATTAGTAGATACTGAACGAATAAAACAAATTTTAGTAACAAAATTTAATTTTACTACATTCAATACTTCAATAGCAACAACAATGAAATCAACTAATATACTCTTTTGTATAATCATCTGCATACAATTACTTCTAAAATGAAAAGCTATTTTAAAAAATAGCTATACATTCGTTTATTTATTTTTCTAAATTATTGAGTAAATTGTTCACTAAAATTTTATATATTTATTAAATATAAGAAAAAAATTTTGGTTCATTAAAAAAATCCATATAATAGTAAATACTTGAACTATTAATTAGACATGAAGTCATTAAGTACTAATTAATTGTTAGCTTAATTTCACCTGTTCAGTGATAAAATACTTAACATACCGTAGAGATAGGAATAAAGAAACGGTCTATTTTTAGTTTGATATTTCCTTCGCTTCCTGAAATTGCTCGATAAATGGTTAATTCAGCAACCAATGAATAATAAGGAATTAAATATATATTTAGATATAGATTGTTCCGTAATATTTATTCAATTTCTAAACTGAAATCATAGTATTTCAATACGGAATAGTTACAACCGATTATTTGAAACAAATGTAAAATCTTCAGAATTATTATAATACTGTTTTGCTCTTATTTTAAACTTTTATTTACTTGTTCTATTCGATCAAAGAACGTATTCAATTGCATGACTGAGTCGAGCATATATAAATACTTATTATTTATCCTCTTTAACCTTGTCGGTATAAAATCAAAATCAAAACATTGTATTATACAGGTTATAAATCTTTAGATCAATTAAAAACAAATGGATTCACAATTATCATCTGAATTAAATGCAATACAAGATGAATTAGTTGAAATTCTTCATGATATTCATTCTCATCCGGAATTATCCTTGAAAGAAGAACGTACATCAAAACTTGTTGCAAAAAAACTTAAAGAATATGGACTTACTGTTACTGAAGGAGTTGGTCAATATGGTGTTATTGGTACACTTAAAAGTAATCAATCTGGTAATCATTCCATTGGTTTACGTGCTGATATGGATGCTCTACATTTAACTGAACAAACAGATCTTTCATATAGTTCGAAAATACCAGAAGCTATGCATGCATGTGGACATGATGGTCATACAGTGATGTTACTTGGTGCCGCAAAATATTTAGCTGAACATCGTGATTCATTTTGTGGTACAGCTCATTTTATTTTTCAACCTGCTGAAGAAAATCTTCAAGGTGCTTATAATATGATTAAAGATAAATTATTTGAACGTTTTCCAGTTGATGCTATCTATGGACTTCATAATACAACGAACATGGAAGTTGGTAAATTTGGTATACGATCTGGTCCTATGATGGCTGCATCAGATCGTTGGGTAGTAACATTTTGTGGTACGGGCGGTCATGGTGGTTTACAACCACATTTAGCAACAGATATAACTGTTTTACAAGCTCAATTTATCATGGCATTACAGACGATTGTTAGTCGTAATATTGCATCAACTGATTCGGCTGTAGTTAGTGTTGGTGCTATTGAAGGTGGATCATTTGATGCACTTGCTGTTATGCCATCAAAACTTCGTATTGGTGGTACAACTCGAAGTTTTATTAAATCAGTTCGTGATACAGTCGAACGACGAATGAAAGAAATTACTGATGGTTTAGCTCAAACTTTTGGTTGTACAGTTGAAGTAGAATATTGTCGATCTGGTATTCCACTTGTTAATCATGTAAAAGAAACAATGCGAGCAATGAATGCAGCTGAATCACTTGTTGGTAAGGAAAGTGTGGATGGAAATATGATACCTATTACAGCAGCCGAAGATTTTGCTTATATGTTAGAAGAAAAACCTGGTGCTTATATGATGATAGGTAATGGAAACAAATCTGGTCCAATACATTCTCCTACATATGTTTTTAATAAAGAAAATATTCCTTTTGGTGTTGGTTATTGGATTAAATTAGTTCAACAAGAACTTCAAAATTAATTGATCTATTCATCATCGAAAGTGGTAATATGCAATTATTGAACCTGAATCGAATTATCATGTTTTTAAAAAAGCAAACTTATCGATATTTTTCCGTTTTTATCAAATGATAAATCAAGCCAAGTTTTGTTTTTATTTTTTTACTGACTATTAATTTATAGCTTAATCCTATGACGAAAACTAAATATAAAATTTTTTTCTTTTACAGTAATATTTATTTTCTGTATCAGTATTGTTTTAAAATTCTTTACAAAAAAATCTTAAAATCAATAATAATATAATTCAAAGAGATGTTCTCTTTTTTTATTCGAATAAAGTTTGAAATAACGCTATTATCAACAAAATTAAGAACATTGTGTTATTGTTAACGTACAAATGCTTAGTTGAGAAGGTAATCTAATTATTTGCTGCTTATGTCTACTGTGCGACATAATATTATTATCATTTCTAGAATGAAAGAGCTTACAGTTATTAGATCTTATAAACCAAAAAATACTTTTGTAATATCATCGTCTATCATTAAGCAACGAACTGGTTTATAATACAAACATGAAGTTAGTTATTCGAGGGAAGTCGTACTGACCACAAATTATTAATGAATTAGAAGAGATATGCTGATAACATTGATTGATCTTCTTATTATTGTTTTTATGTGTAGAAAAACAAAATCTTAGATATAAATAGCAGAAGAGACAATTTATATATAAACAAAAAATTCAGAACAGTTGCTTTTCATTTAAAATAATCATAATATTACAAACGATATAATATATTTCTTATAATGTTTTACAGTCATCAGTATTTTATCTCCGAGGGTGCAGAAATCTTAAATCTCGGGAGGTCAAACGTAGTCTTTCGCGGTACAAAATGTCCCATGTATCCCTCCCTCCCTAGATAAAACATTGACATTCATTTTATTACTTCAAGACATTTCTCTTTTGTATGTGTCGTTGCTAATCTATTACACGCTATCTTCTTTTCTTTAGTATCATACATATATATAGACTCTTGATATAAGACGCTAAGTATTGTTTTGATTTATTTCTTATTCGGAACAGATGACAGGCTGTTTCACTGTATTTATGATTGCTTTCCATATAGATTTGCTGTACACCTAGGGTATCTTTTTCATTTGCTGAGATTGTACATGAGCAGTGGGAGAAATAAAAAATGAAATTCAAGCGAGCATACTACTGATATTTAATACGGATATAACTAGACATCTATTCAGTGTTTTATCCAGCTTTTTTGGTCCGAGGGTGCGAAATTAACTGCCGGGAGTGCAAAAATCTCTCTTCTGGGAGGCAAACGTATAGTTTCAGACTCAAAAAGCGTAACTTTTATGAATTCCGTGGGGGAGAGGGGTAGAGGTACCCTCCGAGAGGGCAAAAAGCCCCGTGTCTCCCTCCCCCCCCCGCTGGATAAATCACTGAATCTATTATATCACTTTGTACTCTTGCTATACTCTAATGAGATTTCAAAACTTGTTCTAAGTTATTTCATTAATTTTATACAACATATTATATAATATCTATCTTTGTCCTTGACATCCTATGAATCAGAGACACATATTTCCTATTTACTCTTTTGTTGATTGAAGATAACACGTAGTTGATAAAAGTTTACTTATTTATATTATAAAAAGAGTTTTAATTTCAGAAAGTCATAACCAAAAATGACATTATTCAATTATTATTATTATTATTGTGGATTATTTTTGATCGTATATACAAAATATCTTTTGGCAAATAAATGTAATGAATGTGATGGAATGATTTTTAATGATTTTCTTACAGCCGACCATGTTCCACCACCAACTAGAGGTGATTGTGAAATAGCATCAACAGATGGAAGTTGTTCTGTACGCATTACATGGTTTAAACATAGTGCAACTGAAGTATATTACGGTTCAGATTCACATATACCGACTGATAGTATTGTAGTTAAAACAGAACGTCGAGTTACAACATGGTCTGGTGAATATGAAACTCGTCGACATATTATTTACAAATGTAAACCTTCAAATACAACTCCATGTAATACAGTTGAAAATTTAAAACAAGCTATTGCCACAGTAACATTTCCTACTGATGAACAAATGAAAAAATTCGATACATTAATTGTTCCAACAACAGATTTTGATGGTCGTTTATGTTTGAACTTTTCGAATACAACAAATTGTAATAATATAAATCTAGTTAGTTGTCAACAATGTATTGGTATTATTCAATATTCAGAACATATCGATATTTGTGCAACATGTCCAGCAAATAAAGCTCTAGCAAATTTTCTTGAATATGAAACAACATTTCAAGTTCATAATCAAACTCGTTCAGATGTTATAAGATTAGGATGTCGTAAACGTGGTGCTTGTAATTCAATAGAAAATATTGAAAAAATTAAAAAAACATTAGTGACTCAATTTGATTTTCATAAATTCTCCTCTTCAACAGCAGCATCCATCACATTATCAACTACACTTGTTTTAATTATGCCAATTATAATGAGACTTGTTCGTTGATTATAAAACTTTATCTTTTGTATTTTGTTTTTAAATTTCGAATAAAGAGAACAGAGAAATCTGACATATTAAGAAAAATATTCTATTATTTCTAATGTTGTCGAATGGAAGACGTAGCTATTCGATTGTAATAACCATTATGATTAAGTCGTATGAGTAAATCGCCCAATGATGTTTTATATCCTTTTTCAACAAGTTTTGATAAAACTAAAAAGAAATATTTGTTTAATAATTTTAATTTTATATTTTTTGAATACATACCTTTGAAAAGTGAAAGTACAGCAATATGATATTTTTCAAATGTTGTACGTAATGCTTGTATACTTGTATCGGATACATCGGTATATGTTGCATCAAGAATCCAAGAGAATGTTTTTAATTGACAACGAAAACGTATAATTAATGTTAAAACACGATTAACTTCATTTAGAATTGGAGCTGCATTTGGAGTAAGAAGACAACTAAAAAAAAATAAATATTGTTTTATTTTTTGAAGACACAAAAAACAAAAAGAATAAATTGTTTACTTTAACATTGTTTTATCTAAATATTCACTATGTGCTGCAGCTATTTCATTAATATGTTTAGCTTTTTGTATTTTACGTAAAAATTCATTCCAAGCAATTTGTATAACTTGATTTGTTATATAATTACTAAGAACAGTCATAAAGTGTTGCATTTGATGTCTGAAAGAAAAAAAACAATCATAAAATAAACTAAATATATATTATTTTTACCTATATTGATGTAATGGTGTTAAGGTAGAATTTTGTCTTTTGCCTTGGATGAAAAGAAAAAACAAACATGATTAATTATCGAATTTTTTTATTTGATGAAATCTTTAAGAATAAAATTAGTATTAATAGAACATGAAGTTTATTGAGATAATATATATTCATTGAATCCTGTGAATAACTTGCGAGGTAAAAATCAGTGTTAAAGATAAATGATATATATGCAGAATAGAATCAGAATATGAATAGATACAGTAAATCTTAGAGGATGTGCGAAGGTAGGCAAAAGTTCGCGGCTTACTGTCTCTTCGCCATTAGTACATTCGTCAATTGGCGAAATTTCAGAGGATTCTCACCAACTGCAATAATATAAGATTATTATAGAATATCTGTGAAAACATAAGCTAATATTATTAGAACGGGTACAAATTAAATGGTCAGTTTTTTATTAAAAATGATCAGTAAAAGCGATCAGTAGTTTTATTGTGAATCATTAGTAAAAAATTTAAAGGGTGGGTGGATAAGAGATGGACACTCACATGCACAGGCACATTCACACCCTGATCGTGATTACTGACATTTGATATTATTTACTGCTCAGAAAGGATTTATTTACTGATCACGTTATAAGAAAAACAACTGATCATTTTGAATAAAAAATTGATCATTTAGTTCGTACCCTATTAGAATAAGCATATCATAGTTTAAGCTCCTCAATATAGTTACTAGGAGCTATATTTACACATATATAATCACATAATGACACTAGCGAAAATCTTATTAGCGAAAATCGGGAATCCCTAGTTAGTGTTGTATGTTTTTGTAGAATAGTGATAGCAATAATTTCAATTACTACAAAAAAGATATGTGAATAATGATGTATCTATATTGCACATTGTATAGATTAATTACAAAATATTGAATCTCTGATGTGAAAATAATTTACAAGAATTGACACTTTTATTCTTTCAGAAAGTGATACTATGATTTATATTTTTGTTTTCTACTTACAAGCTTTAAGCATAATCCATATTTCATTAAGTACTTGTTTAACAATCAATATTCGAAGAAGAAATCGAAATATAATCTTATATTTTTCTAACATATCTGGTGAAATCACGATATTTAATGGCCATTGTATATTATATTGTAAATCAAAATAATCAAATAATGTAGAATCTAAAAGACTTATTGAATTTGGTATATCCATTTTTGCTGTTAATTGAAGAACATCAGTTAAATTATTTAATTCTCCTGCTTGATCTAATGATGTATATAAAATTTGACGCATAGAATTAACTCGATAGATAATTTGTACATCATCATTTGTTAACAATATTCGTGATAATTCTGAACAAAATGCAACTCCAAATCGACCTGTTGCAAGAAAATAATATGAACGAAGATTATTTAAATGATATAATAATTTTAATTCATCAAAAAAATAATTAAGTAATGCACGATTTACTAATTGAGATCTAAAAGAGAAAAATAAAATTGCGAAATAAACGAAATATTATTTTACATACTGAACATATATTAATGGTGAAATTGAATGTTCTAACCAAACACGTAATGGTGACATATCATAATTAAACCAAGATTTAGCAAAATTTTCATTGGATAATTGAGGCTCTTTTTCTTTGATATGGAAATCTATAAATATATGATTTTTTTCGTATATTTTACTGTACAAACTTTGCAGATGATCAAGAAGGGTGGGTTATAAGATGATAGACACACCCACCCTCAAGTATATTCTTTAAAGTCTATTCATATTTGCAAGAAAACTTTAAATAGGTAATACTTACTGAATGTATCGTTGTATTTAAATTGAGGTCCATTTGCAATAATAGCATCCCAATCATAGATTTTTTCTGGTAATTCTTCTTCATCTTAATTAAAAGAAAATAATGATAAGGTTTTTTTTCCTTAATCTTATTTTTTATATACCTTGACTATCATCAAGTGGATTATGATCAATCATATAATTCTGGATTGTTGATTTAAGTACATTACTAGAGACAAGTTTAACTACAGGACGATATTGTGCTTCAGTTGTTTCTTCAGTTGCTGTATGTCGAATGATAGTTTTTTCTATGGGTTTATGTACTATTTGTGTTTCAATCTTTGGAATTGTAGACATTAAATCAAGTGTTTCAGTATCTTCAGTATTTTCAATAGTTGTTGGAGAAGAAATAGGAATGACTGGTTTATTATCAATAATAGGAACTATTGTTGGTGATGTATCAATCGCTGGTGTATGAAAACTTGCTGAAGATGCGGGAGATTCTGTCGATTGAAATTCTTTTGGAGTATCTGTAGTAATATTAGGTTGAACTCTTTTACGAAATTGTTCTTCTCTTTCATTAGCATCACGCATTTTAACATCATATTCAGCAATAATTTCTTTCCTAAAAATAAATAAATAGAAAAAAAGAAAATATTAGATGAAGAATTATTTATACCGAACGTTTTCTACAAGATCAGCATAAGGTGCAGCAAGACGAGAACCAATAATTGTTGTTGTTGAAGTAACTTTATTCAATTCAGCATCTGCAATTTGTTCGGTAAGTTTGTCATCTTTCAACTGAAAATGAAAAGAAATTATTCAATTGAACTTTTCATTAGATATCAATCAGTTTTACTTGTTTTTGTTTTTTATCTATTTGTTCTTGCCATTCATCGAGTAGAATTTGTTTGCCTTTGAGTAATCGTTGCTTTTCATCATCAGCAATTTCTATAAATATCCAAAAATTCTTCCTCATTAGAACTGATATAAAACACTTCAAAGAGAATAAACAGTCCATGATAGAATATTTTAAAGAGAATTGAAAAAAAATAGAATTATCGATAAGATTATTGCAACCTTGATTTACAATTACTTTCCTGTAAGAAATGTCAGCTACGATGTATCAAAAAGTCTTCATAAATTTTTTTACTATAATTTTTAGCTGTTAGATGGATAGTAGGATCAAGTTGTTTATCACTTTTTCTATTTCAGTTTAAGTCCAAGGGCATATTGCGAAGGTTGGCAGAAATAGCTCGAAAAATAATCATCGGCCGTTATTGACGATCATCCAAGGGGGAACAAACTGATTTCCTGATTTCTACTATGGCAATCAGTTTGTTCTCCCTTGCGATCATCTTGATTGGTGACTTTATTTTATTCGATAATTCCTCTGTTTATCGTAGATCTTTATTGGAATAGCACTTATAGCCAAACGACCTTGCTTGTTTTACTCAATGCACTTTTCGGTTAACTATGAAATACGCGTGACAATTATATTTCAATCACCGCGAAATTACGTATTTTTTTAAATTATCTCGTGTCTAGTTTCTATTCTTGAAAAGTATATGATTATATTCAACTGACTTTTTCTTTCAGCTCTTTGTTGATCTTGACGAGCATACAGTTCCATTCGTTCTTGAACTTTAGCTTGTTCAATATCAAGTCGTTTTTGTTTTCTAAAATATCACATATGATAAGAACGAAAAAAAACAAATTTAATTTATTCTTTACTGTGCTTGTTCATATTCTAAGATTTTCTCATTCATTTCCTTTTGATATTTATATATTTGATTTTGATCACTACTCTCTAATAAATTCATATAAAGAAATTTTAATTCAGGTTTTATCGTTGTTGTTATGAGACATAATGGATGATTTTTATCACATAATTTAATTAACATTAATGAACGTGTTATATTAACCATATGTTGTAAATATTCAATAGGTAATATTTGATGAAATATTGTATCTGTATTATTAGCATATAAATAACGTATTGTGAATGTTTTTGTCCAGAAATCATTTGTTTTTAAACCTATTAAACGATTATAATTAAATAAAATTGGATATTCATTATAACGATCAAGATAATTTGAATGAATAATAAGATCCGTAAGAAAAGATAATAATGGTCGTAATGTATATGTTACAAAATGAATAAGTAAAAGAAAATAATTATGATCAATTGTATGATAATTATGATTAAGAAGTGTATGTAAAATCGAAGAAAGTTTAACAAAAGCTATTGATGTATTTGGTGATGAAGTATGTATTGTTTGTTCAAGTTCATTTATAGTTGATATTAAAGATAATGGAAGACTAAAATAATAAATTAGATGAAAAATTGATTGTTCCAACTAAGGTCGAAAGTAAAAAAGTCGTAATATGAGAATGATAAGATTTTAGGTGCTCGAAACAACTTAAAGGGGAAAAATAAAGAAAGACGTTTGAGGGTGGGTGTGGGAGTGGATATAGACATTTATCTATATTTAACCAAACCCACCCACACTCACATCCATCCACCCTTATTGAGAAACTTACTCAAGACTGCAAAGAATTGGATCAAGTTGAGCCGCAAATTTAACTAAAGAATATTTTGCAATATCATGTACAGCAATAGATTTTTGTATATAACGTAAATAACATCGTAGTGCTTGACAAAATTCATTTTCTGTTTCAGATATTTTTGTTGATTGATTAACATATTGTTTAATTAAATAGAAATGATTTCCAGCTTGAATATATTTTAATGAAAATTTTTCGATGGTTATTTGTGTATAACCAAGAACATACATATCTGATTTAAGTTCAAATGTTTGATTAATCTAATAAGAAAAATAAAAATACTATATAGATTTAGAATTAAATAACCTCATTCCATTCAAATGTTTGAGATGATATACCCATAAGCATATAACAAAGATCACGAAGAAATTCATCAACAGCTATGGGATGATAATTAATATCAATAGAATAAGATTCGGTTGGTTTATTAAATAAAAGAAGTAAACATATATGTTGAAAAGGTCGATCATCAGTACGAAGATCAAATAGAAATGGACGTGTTCGATTATAGATATAACTATAAATATTAATAGAAACAAAAAAGGTATTTTATAAATAAATATCTAATAATTTCTACCTGCCACGTTGTTCCCATGTGAAATATTTATTTTCAATTTGTAATAAAGCACGAGACCAAAGATCTGATTGATCAATAGAAACTACAGTTAATTTTAATTTTTTATCATCAGAAACAGATGATGAAGCAGATTGAAAACCATCATCATCACTAAGTATTTCCTTAAAAAATCAAAACAAATGAATAATAATATTCAAATTCAATACTATTTCTCATTTTACTTCTTCATCTTGCAATGTATTAGCCCAACGTGTATTATCAGGTTTATTTTGAGCTAATTCAAATAGAATACTTTGTGATGGTATAATATTTCGTAATATTTTCTTTTCATTTTGTAATGGCTAATAAAATACAATAATATAGATGTATACAAAAAAAGCCATCTTACGCACAATATCTATTGTATCATTTATATCTGATAAACATGTTCGATTTGGTCTTTGTATTAACTGTTGACTTAATATATGTATACGTTGAACTTGTTGCAATCGAGCATGATCAGTCTAATCGAAAGAAAATATACACTCTCATATTATTAATTAGAGTAAGAAGGTTTTTTTCATATTCATCATAAGTTTAGCATTCAATGAAATAATAACTCAAGATTTAGCTTTTCCTATGTTATTTCCATGACGACCTATATAAAGAAACAATGACATACAATATCATTCGTATTTTCATTTGTTGAATTTTCATTAAGATTAAAAATTTGATTTAATGAATTGAAATTATTATTTATTAAAATTGTTTTTCCAATAAGCCAATTTTTCTCAAGATTAAATAATCGTGATATATTATTCTAAATATAGAACAATAGTAGATTAATAACTCTATAACGTAACTCATTTACCGGATCATCTAAATCAACAACAATAGACATAATTCGATACTATATCATGAAGTTCTCTAATAGTAGTAACTCAATACATATACAATCATTCATTCTTGATAGTTCTCTTATTTATCCAATCAATTTTGTTCCTTTAGAGTCGCCATCTATATTATTATTATAAAACATAATTGGCCATGTTGTTTTCTAGTTATATTTGTGTCCTTTTTTTAGTATTACGTGATATTATCTGTGTTATTATTATTCATCATTATTTATCATATTGATTCAAACCTTCATCATGGCAGCTACAAAAACATCAAATGAAAATTATGATATGGATGATTTTGATTCACTTTTAGCAGTACTTTCTGCTGAAGAACTTGATAGTATAAATGATCTTGTTGATCCCGAAGTATGTTTATATGTCCTTCATCTGTCTTATTTTAATCATTGTTTGTTTTCCCTTTTATTTTTCTATCTTGTTCTATTAAGAATTCATATTTACCAGCAAGTGATCGTTGCAAACCACAAACAACGAAAGATCCAACAGGTCAATATGATCGTAAAAAACTTTTAGAATTTCTAACTGAACAAGGACAAAAAGAAAAAGATTGGGACGAACAAAAACCATATGTAGCAGGTGAAAAGAAAGGGAAAGTTTGGGAACCACCAGCAGTTGTTAAACCAACGACAGATGAAGATGACTTCCTAGCTCCAACTGAATGGGATGATGTATTAACAAATGCAAGTGAAACTGAAATTTGTGAACTTGCTGGTATATTTATTTGATTTTTTTTATAAGTATACATTTAATTTGTTTCAATTTAGCTATTCTTGGTTTTACTGGTTTAATCAATCAAGTACAATATCATGCTGCAGTTATGGATAAAAATACATTTGTAAATTCTGGTGGTTGGAATGGTAGAATGAGAAAAAATGAATTTTTTTTTTAAATTAAAATTTTGTTTTTTCAGCTGCAGCAAAAGGTGAACCATTAAGAATAGTTCCACCTGAACCAGATAATTTAACTAATGTTGAAGATTGTATTAAAAAAGCTGAAGCTAATGATAAAGAATTAACTCGTATTAATATCAATAATATTAAAGAAATTAAAGCTGATGTACTTAAAGATTTACTTAATGCATTAAAAGAAAATACACATGTTGAAATTCTTGAAATGGCTAATGTTGGTATGACGGATAGTATTGGTCGAGTAAGAAAATAGAAATTTTAATGTTCTTTTTTAAATTTCTGTAATTAGGTTCTTGCACAACTTATTGAAGCAAATCCAACATTAAAAACAGTTAATGCGGAATCAAATCGTTTAACAGGTCCAGTTATTACTGAAATCGTACGAAGTACATTAAAGAATCAAACATTGATTGAATTACGTTTATCAAATCAAGTAAAGATTTTATTTATTTTTTCATAAGTTAGAAGTATTAGTATAAGGCATAGAAAAATATATATGTAATCCATTGATTTATATGCAACACAGATGTAGTAATGATTGCTACGAAAGATTAATAACATTTGATAAGCGCAGTAGCCGTAGGCTTGCTGATCTTCTTTCAGTGATAATATAGATCTAAGTAAACATTTCTTTTAGAATAAATAAGTAGCTGTTAAGAAAATCTTGGTATTCTCTATCATCAGAAAGAAAAATACATTTACTAGGAAGTAAAGAATTCTAATTAAAATTCTCTTCTAGTTTAATGATTTATTTTACACTGAATTTACTATGATTAATAACTATGTAACAGTAGCATTGGCGTCAATTAATCTTCTTGCGAGACGCTGTAATCTACACATATCATTTATTTTCTTAGACTATAGTAGAGCCAGTAATGATAAATCAATAAATTGAGGGTGAAGTAATTCGTTATCTTATACCTCCTACGACTTGTAAGAGGCACTTATATATAAATATATTACTTCACCCATGCAGTGCTTCAGTTGATAAGAATTATAAGCAATATATATTGTCAATAAAACTCTTTAAAAAAAACTTCCTGCGGAAGAGTACAGATATGAATTATAATCTCATGTTCTTACTTGTTTAAAATACATTAACGTCCTTTCGATATCTTATTGCGTTTACAATTTATTTGAATAATGAAAAACTAATATACTACACTATATATACATATTAATATCAATAAAACGGAAATAGATCAACAAGAAAAGTTGTCAGTTCTTATTAATTCCCCAAAGCAACACTTAGGAGAAACATTTGTTACACTGAGACATCAACTATGCATAATAAATGTTGTTAGAAAGGGAAAACAATGTATTTTTAGAATTACATATCACTATTAACTAGTGTGAAATAATACATTCCGGATTTGAAAAATACCGAAAAGAAAAGAAATGAAGGATATTCTTTTTCTCGTAGGGAAGAGTCCAGTAAACATAAATTGTCTGATTGCTTGCTTGTATGTCCGCAGGGTCAAAAAAACATCGAAAACTCATTTTCTGAAAAAGACATTTCTAGAGGTATTTCGAATTTGAGGTCTGTTGGATGAGGAGGGTGCATAGGTCAAAAAAACATCGAAAACCTATTTTTCACGGTTTTCAATTGTTTTTTCAGTAAATATGAAGAGGATGCATTTCTACCAGAAAGAGCGTTACTTGTTTAATATTCAAACTTTAATGAATGTTCACTATATGTAAAAGTAAAAGAACAAGTTCGCTATAATTTCATTTCCAGCTTTATGAAATTATTAAATATTTTTTTTTTCAATTATGTTTGCATTATTTCAGCCAACGAATGATTTATTTATTCATTCAGACACAATGAACAGTAACTATACTACTTTGGTCCCCATACTCACACCTTTTCTTTTTATAGTTTACACACCACTAGCACTATGTTTTGCTTTGTATTAATTATTTTCACGCATTTCTCTTTAAGCGTTCACAAATTCTTGGTAATCGAGTTGAAATGGAAGTTGCAGATGCTATTGCTCAAAATAACACACTTCTTCGCTTAAATATGCAATTTGATACACTTGGACCACGTGTTCGTGTTACTGAAAAACTTAAACAAAATATTGATGCTTGTAAGAAAATCATTAATGCTTATTTCAGACGAAATAAAATAAAACGAATCAATGCTTATTTGCTTTATTTTAGTACGTAAAAAACGTTTATCAAGTAAACAAGAAACAAAGAATTAATTATTTTTTTTTAACATAATATTATCTATTTTAATCAAACATATTTATATATACATTCATAATTGCTTCCACGCATTTGGTATTCTCATCCTTGCTCAAGAAAAAATATGGTGCTGATCTACAATTCTCATTTATACAAAACTAATAAAGATATTATTTTCTAGTCAACACCATCAACGAAATATGCTTTTTTTTCCTGCTTTTTCTCGCTTCAGGATTATTAATAAACTTTTTCTTTTCTTTTTTTGTATATATTTTATAGTTATTTACTTACCCTTTTCGTTTTATGATTTATTTAGCTTTTCTAATTAAGATAAACACCTAGTCTTTTCTCCGCTTTAGATGTTACAATCACATGATCATCATATTAAAGATGATGTTTGTTTAAATCGTCCACCCTATCGTAATGGGAAAAAATTACGTGCTGTTAAAGTTTATACAATAGCACAAGAATCAAAATATCTTCTTGTACAAAATATTCCGTCGATTGCAGGTGTAACTGAACAATTATTACCGTATTTTAATCAATATGGACAAACTGAACAATATTGGAAATTAGATGGATATGAACGAAAAGATTCTAATGATGATGAACAATTTTTTGATACTATTTTAGTTAAATATGTACAAATACAAAATGCACGTAAAGCTAAATGTCGTCTTGATGATATGAATTTTATGGGATCAAGTTTACATGTATGTTATGCACCTGAATGTGAAAATGTAGATGATTTAAGAGAAAAATTAAATGAACGAAGAACAGTTGTACAATATAAAAGTCATATGAATCATTTTGTAAAAGATAAAAAACAATCAATGAACAAATTTCGACAAAAACAATCTACAGTTAAATATAATCATTCAACTCTTATTCCAAAAGATAATACACAATCATCTTCAACGAATGAATTATCTTCCTCGCAATCATTACAAAGAACAACAAATGAAATTCGTAGTAAAATGCGTGAAATTGTACAGAAATCAAATTTAATTCCACTTACTTTACAACAGGAGATTAAAAAGAAAAAAAGATTACAAATATAATCTCAAATATTGTATTCTCGAAGTTAAAATAAGATAGTCTATGTAAAGTATATTATCTGTTTGAAATGATAATTATAATAGTAAAAAAGTACTTCCGATCTGCAAGCGGGCTGTTAGTTTTTTGTTTTACATAATATCAGTTCTTTTTTCCTTTTCAGACATTCAACTATTAAATATTTAATATTTAATAAAAACTATTTTTTAGATGAAGTCCTTTGTTTTATTTCTCGCCGTATTAATCTCATCTGTCGAATTACGTCGTTATGATAATAATCTATATGATTTAGAGGATCTTCTCACGAACAAATATGAGGAATATAAACATCGTCCAGATCCTCAATACAATGCGGATGAAGGCGGTGAAGTTCCAGATTATTCTGCATCATTACAGGACAAAAAAATATATCCATCAAATGAAAAACTTCTTCCTGAAAATGACTATGTCGAAGAAGAATCAGAAAGTTATGACACAACAACTAAAGTAATACCATCAAAGAAAACAAAATCAACAACAACAGCAACAACAACAACACTAGCAACGGATCCAAAAGATTCATCTGATGCATCAACGTGTGTTGCTAAATATGATATTAAACCTGAACAATTAGTTAAAGTAAAAGAATTAACAAATGGTGCTCGCATGATACGATATGTTCTTATCGATAAACGAACATTACCATTTAATGTTAAAGTTAAAGACAGTTGTATGCAAGAATGTTGTAAAGAAAAAACATGTGATTTAGCTATGCTCAGCGAACAACCTACTCATGTAAATTTATTTTTATTTTAAAATTTATTTTTTAAATTCTTTTCTTTTAGGATGGTTATAAATGTTATTTATTTGCTTGTAATGGAAGTTGTATATTAGCATCACATCAAGATTATACAGTTATGATGTATAATAAAAGTTCAACAGTAGTAAAAAATAATGCAATATTTACATCAACTATGAGTAAGTATTATATTGACTGATTTAGTTGCTTCTATTAGTACTAACAGCTGAGTAGTCAACTATTCTTACTAGTGCATGTCTAGGAAAAAAATCTTTGTAAGGAATGAGTGTGTACACTTTCGGATATTCACCAAAATATTGACGCGTAAACAATCAAATGGTCTCTGTGTTTACTTTCAACTAAAAATCTGTTTTCTTCGACTGGTCATCATCGTCATTATGCAATCCTTTCCTTAAATATCTATTGACGTTCTATAAATACTTTTTAAAGATCAATCCGAGACTTATTTTTTATGGTATTAGATCTCAAGAATTATCTTTTGTTATTTCCATTGAATAGTCAAAACTAATCATGGTTGACAAAAACAAAAGTGATTTATTTTTATTTATTTCTATTCTAGCTGATAACAATTATTCAAATAAACGATCATTTTTCCGTGAAACAAGTGTTATTCTATTTCTTGTTTTTGGTATTATATGTACAATTATTTTATTTGTTTTACTATTTTGTCATTGTCGTGATTCACGAAAACGTGGTCGTAGATTGAAAAATTATTCAGTTGATGAAGATTATTTAATCAATGGGCTTTATATGTAAAAAAACTAAAGAATATCATAACAGTGATCTTTACAAAAAAAAACCAAAACGAATACTCATTTTTATTCCGTGACTGTGCATTGTTATTTTTCCTTTTTTTTTCTTTTTCATTAGCAATTTCTGTGACATATGAACAAAATTACGAACTTATATTAAACACGCTTCATTTTTTTTCCTCTTTTTTATGAATCTCATTTTTTTTCTAAATTACTAACAATATTAATTTGTGCTACCTTCTAATCTTTAGTTTTTCCAACTAACGTTCTTTTTTTTCTGTATACTACTGTAAAAACTAACTTTAAGTACTAAAAATAAATCTGACTCCGCATATTATATCATCAGTAAAAAGATATATCAAATTATTTCTATTAATAAAGTTAAAATTTTAATAAAATTTTATGTTTAGTTTGCTTGAAATATATTGCTCTGATAGGCTTACACTTTTGCACCTAATTGCTTATAATCATTATTATTATATCATTATCTTAACTAATAGCGAAGATGTAGAATCTTATATTCAAACAAAAAATATACTTGAATACGAATTCATGTTTCTAAAATTATCTTCAATATTCTAAGTATTGCACGTTATTCAACATTCTTTCGAATATTCTGTATTTCTAAATATCTATCCTATAGAACATAATTTACACTAATATATTATACTATAAATGACATTGCTGATCAACTATAAAATAAAATATATTGAAAAGAATAGTCAAATATTCACAATTATCAATCAAAATATTACTTTTCATTTTTCGAATGTAAGAAAATAAGATTTCTACAATGTTAATAGAATTAGTCATATAAAAAATTTAGCCTAATATTTGTTTATACACAAAAAGTTTCTAGTTTAGTTTTAATTATTAGTGGAATACAATAGACATTTTCTCAGAAATTATTACAAAAAGAAAAGAATTACAAGTTTACAGTAAATTTATATTCAGAACAATAAATACAACATTAACTTAGAGTGATATAGATCATCATGAATATTCTCATTCCAGTACTTTCAGCTAAATTGAATCTTCTCACAGATCATTGAGCCATTGTGATATATGATACTATTGAGTTCTACTATTGGCGGAGGGAAGTATATGTAAGAATCGATGTACACTAGTAAAAAATTTAATTCATTATTTCTATTCATGACATGTTAAAAAGAATACCTTCAGGTGATTTCTTTTCATTCTTACGCAATTCATCACAAAGCCACAAAATAGTTATTCAAAATAAAAAAAGATTGCATTACTATATATCAAGTGCTTGCATAATCATACTCACACAATTTTTTCATTTATGAAATTAAATTTTGCATGTTTAAAGTTCTATGCTTAATAATTATATTATCTATTGTAGATGATGAGCCGTCGATGGTATACTCGTTCGCTTTTTCTTGTTTTCTTTCTTCTGGTAGTTATTGTATTGTACATAACGCTTGAATCAGTTAGTACCGAGAGAGATATGCGACAAGTAATAATGAAATATTCTTAAATTAACAATTTCAATTAATTTTTATGTTCAATAGAAATCAAAACAACAGAAAATTAATGAACATCTTGATGATATTCAAGATTCAATTCGAGATATTAATAAGGCATTTAAAGAGGTTAGTCAAAAACAAAAGCAGCAACTAATATTACCGCAAAAAATAGAGGCAATACATCAAATTCCTAAAATCAAATTAATTACACAACCAAATGTAAATCAAAATTCAACAATATCATCCAAATCCGAACAAATAAATACTCAATGTACATGGCGAACTTCTTCCCCCACAAATACTTCATTTGAAGTAAAAAGAAATACATTTATCAATTTAAACTAAGAATTATTTCTATTAATTACTTTAGATTCGTCAGTTGTATGATAGTCTTCCATTTGATAATCAAAATGGTGGTGTATGGGGTCAGGGTTTTGATATTCAATATAATACATCTCAGTGGACACCAGATAATAAATTAAAAATAATACTCATGCCTCATTCACATTGTGATCCAGGTTAAATAAAATTTTTTAATAAAAAATATTTCTTATTGAATTTCATTAGGTTGGCTTAATACATTTGAACAATATTTTATGTATGGAACAAGACATATTATGAATAATATGATACAAACGCTTGAAAAAAATAAAAACTATAAATTTATTTGGGCAGAAATGTCTTTTTTGAGTTTATGGTGGGATCAAGCAACAATTCAACAGCAACAATCATTAAAAAAACTTATTTCTGATAACCAATTTGAAATTGTTACTGGTGGTTGGGTAAGCAAATTAAAAAAATATCATCTTACATTATAATCACCAACTGAACTAGAAAAACTTTTATTCTAAAATAAAGCTCAAAATATGAATCAGTTTTCTATGATTTTCTGAAGTAAAAGTTTAAGTCTTAAAATTTCGAGTTTAATATAGTGCAAGTACCAAGGCTGAATTTCGCCAGTGCCATTATGTGATTACATATGTGTAAAAATAGCTCCACGTAACTATGTTGAGGAGTTTAAACTATGGTATGCTTATTCTAATAATATTGGGTTATGTTTTCACATGTATTCTACACTAATCTTATGTAATTACATTTGGCGTGAATCCTCTGAAATTCCGCCAACGCACCCCTGTACTTTCGTCAATAACGAATATCGTATTAGCGAAGAAACAGTAAGCCCTGATGTCCTAACCTTGATATCATTCTCGATGTGAGAAGTATGTCATCAGCCATAATCGATCGCGATCGAATTAAAGCTCGCACCTTTCTAATCAGATTATACTTTACCGATGTTGTCTAGATATTATTAACACACATACTATCTTATTTTTCTTGTAAGGTAATGAATGATGAAGCGAATACACATTATTTCTCAATGCTTGATCAACTTATTGAAGGACATCAATTTATTGAACATAAAATAGGTTCGGAAATTTCTTTATCTTGAGATTGTATTCG
Organism: Adineta steineri; assembly: GCA_905250115.1. Lineage (NCBI taxonomy): Eukaryota > Metazoa > Rotifera > Eurotatoria > Adinetida > Adinetidae > Adineta > Adineta steineri. The sequence continues at coordinate 45,803 of CAJNOI010000309.1, read as the reverse complement.
ATATCATAATCTTTTAGGAAATATTTCAATAAAAAGTAGTTGGGCTAATGATCCATTTGGTTATTCACCAACTATGGCTTATTTACTGCAAGGTTCTGGTATTCAACATCTGGCTATTCAACGGTAAATTTTGAATATATCAATCGAATTTAATCATTGATATTTATTTAGAGTTCATTATCATATAAAAAAAGCATTAGCAAAAGAAAAACAATTAGAATTTCTTTGGCAACAAACATGGGGTAAATAAAAACTGTTATTTTCTAATTTCATATACATATATATTTCATCTAGATCGAAGTACTTCTACACGACTTTTTACACATGTTCTTCCATTTTATGCTTATGATATTCCACATACATGTGGTCCTGATCCTAAAATTTGTTGTCAATTTGATTTCAAACGTTCTGCTGATTCTAATACGGTTTGTTCATGGGGAATAAATCCCGTAACTATTAATGATAATAATGTTCAAGAAAGGTATTAACTTTAATCTATAATTCGTTAATTCCTTTTTTTTTGTTTTCAAGAGCTGAATTATTATTAGATCAATATAGAAAAAAAGCTCAATTATATCGAACAAATACTTTATTTGTTCAATTAGGTGATGATTTTCGTTATAGAATGATGTATGAAGTTCGAGCTCAATTCGGAAATTATGATAAATTATTAACTTATATGAATAGACGAACAGATTGGAATGTTGATGTAAGATTTAATTTTTTATATAAATTGAAAAAATATTTATATTTTAGATTCAATATGGTACATTAAGTGATTATTTTGAAAAAGTTTTACAAGAAAAATCTCTTCAAGATTTTCCGAGTTATGTTGGAGACTTTTTTACATATGCCGATCATGATGATAATTATTGGAGTGGTTATTTTACATCAAGAGCATTTTTTAAAAGAATGGATCGTATTGCTGAATCTTATCTTAGGTAATAAAATAGAAAAAATTACATATCTCCGATTAAGGAAATACAAATTCATTGCGTGACTGAAATATCATTTCATCAGTCTAAAAATATAAAGGTTGACATACGATATGATAAAACATGACAAGAGGGATTTCACTAGTATTGTTAATTCACATGAGAGCTTAATCAATCTGAGTTGTTTTCCGTGAGTTCATTATTCGTTTAGTAGCTATGAAACACAATTTTCCTTCTAAATGTTTGATATAATATTCTGTCAATATAGTATATAATCAATGAGATGTATTTAATCCTGTGAGACTCTGATAAAGATCAAATCCAGGCGTCAATGAGAAACTATCATTACGATCTATACTTACAATCGAAAACAAAGATTAGAATAAGTGATATTCATAAATCTTCTTATCGAACTGTAATTATTCTATTCCGAGTTCATTAATAACAGATTTTAGAAACATGTATCTATCGGAATCAAGAAAAAGTCATATTTAACGAAAATACATTATCTTAGCGATAGAGTATTTATTGCCAATTAAAAGTTTCTGAATGTTCTTAGATTTTCTCGCGAATTTTGATATTTAAGTGAATGGAGGCAAGGAGAACACTCACATTCTTAATCGAGGAAAAGTTATTACTAGATGAAGTTTCCGATATCGTTTTAGAGCAACCGAAATACTCTTTTCAATTGCTCATGTTAAATCACTTCAAGAAAAAACATTCAATTCTTTTCCAACAAATGATCTATTTGTATCATTAATTCAAGCACGACGAAATCTTGGTATTTTTCAACATCATGATGGTATAACAGGTACAGCTAGAGCTCATGTAGTTAATGATTACGGAAGAAAGTATATAGATCTAATAAATTCTTCATTTCTATATCATAATTTGTTTGTTTTAAAGACTTCTAGCAATAATAAAAATATCCGAAATTGTTATGCAACAATCAGCTGCTTATCTTCTATTTCAAAATAATTATTACTTCAATACTCAATATTTAGTATTAAGTCAAGATTTTCCAACATATGAATCATTACCAATAAGAAGAATGCTTACATTTATGAAGGGACAACAATCAAATCATATTATTTATATTTATAATCCAACCGATCGAAAACGAATTGAACTTGTTAAAATTTTTACTAATATATATCAAGTATATGTAACCAGTAACAAAAAATACATAGATAAATGTCAAATTGATCCAAAATGGTCCAGTAGACGATCAAATACAATAGAAGAAAATCAGTTTGAAGTTTGATTCATTTATGTCTATATATATCTAAATATTTCTTATTATTATTTTAGCTTCTTATTCAAGTTGATATTGAACCATATTCTATAAGGGAGTATACTATTCATATGACTACAGCACAAGAAATATGTCCAATAACTAAAATTGAATATATTACTGAAGAAGAAGTACCTGATTCAACAGCGTTAGTAGAAATATTTTATTTATCTCCTATACTGAAGAAAAAACACGTTTAGTGCGCATCTGTTGTCATAAAAGAGATAAATGTCAGATTATTCAAAATCGTAATAATAAAAATTTCATTCAACGAGTTTTAACTTCATAGTATCGAATTGCGCGATTTTATTCTCTTTCTCGTAGAGAAGAGTAGAGTAAACATAAATTATTTACTTGCTTGTGTGTCTGCAGCGTCAAAAAAACATCGGAAATTGATTTTTTGAAAAAGACATTTCTAGAGGTATTTCGAATTTGAGGTCTGTTGGGTGACCATGGTGAGGAGAGTGCATAGGTCAAAAAAACATCGAAAACCGATTTTTCACGGTTTTCAATTATTTTTCTAGTAAATGTGAAGAGGATACATTTCTACGAGAAAGAGCTAAGCGAGTTCTCAAATGATCGTTATTTGTTTATTATTTAGACCGTTTGTAAAGAGAGTAATTAAAACGAAATTAATTGAAATAAGTAATCGTTTTCTTGGAATAATATTCTCTAAAACTGGTGATATATTGAGTCTTCAACATAAAATATCTGATGAACATATACGTTTTCATTCGAATATTATACAATATGGAACATCGAAACAATCCGATCATCATAGTGGTGCTTATTTATTTATACCGAATGGAAATGCACAAGATATTCCTACAAATAATTATAATTTAATTCGTGTACAACGTGGTCGATTAATTAATCGAATTGATTTTATTCATGATATGTATATTATGCAATATAAATTAACTGATACAAAAGGTTAGTTAAATAATTACTTGAATGTGCTTATAAAATATTTTCATTAGGTTTAAATGATTATACACTTGAATTAAGTGTAACAACTCATTTAAATATGAAGAAAGATACAGAATTAGCTCTACGATTTTCTACGGGTATTAAAAATGGAGCAGATTTTTTTACTGATTTAAATGGTTTTCAGGTATTTAAGTTAATAATCTGATTATAGAATAAATTATTTTACTATAGATGATTCGAAGAAAAACTTATGATAAATTACCATTACAAGGTAATGTGTATCCAATGCCAACAATGGCTTATATTGAAGATGATCGCATGAGATTTACTATTCTTGCTAGTCAACCATCCGGTGTAACATGTTTAAAACCAGGTAAAAAAATCTCATTATCTTATAACTTCGTTATCTCTTTTTTTCTCTTATACACAAAATATAATATTCTAGAAATAAATGTAATTTTATTTTTAATCAAAATTAATCGAATTCATTGACAATAAAGCCTAACAAATGTTGCGTATTTATAGAAAATAAAAGCTCGTATGAACAAATAAATATGTATATGTCGATGTGAATAATGCATTATTATAGTTATAATCAATCAGGGAATTGTCAGGAAACGAACAGTCAGAATCGATTCCCTAAAGAGATTCTATAGCTATATTGATAGTACTTCAATACATTAGAAATGTCTTGTATATTGTTTCAAAAGTCATATATTAATAAACTTTGATTGTCTTATAAGATATAAAATTTATCTTTTTTTTAGGTATTATTGATGTTTTTCTTGATCGACGTCTTACTCGTGACGATGGTCGTGGTTTAGGTGAAGGTGTTATGGATAATCGTGAAACTATTAGTACATTTAAAATTTTATTTGAACCACGTCGTACAGTACTTGTAAGTATCTTTATAAAATAATATTTTATCGGTCAAGTTAAATTTGAAGTTTACGATTTTCAAGTTTTTCAACAAATTGCAGCTTGTAACTATGTGCTTTTTTTTCTGGAGCATCACCAGTCGATTCAATACAGTCTACAGTATCTAGTAGAGCAATCAAAAACAGATGATTATAGTTTTCAGGTAGAGTTTTTCGCGAGAAATTCGATATTCGTAAACTCCAAATTTGAAGCACACTTAACTTGACCTATTTTATCTAATTGAATTTTATTTAGATGGCTGATCAAACATCATTAACTGGTTATCCAACACTTCTAGCACATCATTTATCTATTGAACTTCTTTATCCAACACATGTATTTTATTCATTATTATCTCAATCAACTTTACATACATTAAATTTATTTTTTAAACCATTATTTCTTCCTAGCGATTATCATTTAGTTAATTTACGTACATTAAATGATAATAATAATGATACGAAATATAGTTCATCAAAAAATCTTGCTTTAATTCTACGAAGATTTGCTTATGATTGTGATGAAAGTTATGATTCATTATTTTATTCGGAACAAGTTAGATTTGAGCATTTATTTTCATCAGATCAAATCGAATCAATAGAACAAACATCTCTCTCATTACGACATATAAAAGAAAAATTAAATATTACATCTCAACTTGTTGTTCCATTTGCTGAACTTGTTACTTATAAAATACGTTTTATGTGATAATCTCTTGTGTCTATAATCTTTTTCTTTCTTTTTTTTATATTGTTTGTAAAAGATAATATGACAAAATATATATTATATGACTATGTCAACCATAGTAAATAGGAAGCTTGTAATCATGCAAAAGAATAGATATATTAGCATGCTATAAAATTTCTTTTCTATTCTATAACTGTCTGTTCAAATTAAGTTAATCGTAATCTTACCGGAAATTTTGGCTTTATAAGTATTATCATTTTTTTATGTTGCATCTTCTACTAGATACAGTTTAATATCCGTTTAATTGAAATTTGAAGAAGCGTAAATGATGATAGAAAGAAGAAAAAAATGAAATGTCTATTTAATTTCTTTTTCGGTTCGTCAACTATGATGAATAAATATTAAAATTAGATTATGTGTTTTTTTTCTTCATTTTAACTTGAAATTGAAATAATATCCGGTTATTAAGTATTAAATCTACCTGTTTCTTTTTTCTTTTCTTTTTTTAATATATATTTTTAAGCTTGTGCCTAAAGCTCGTTCTCCGTTTAACAAAACAAAATTTCTAAGAGTGATTTATAACGGAATGTCATTGTGTATTTACTAACGCTATCGGTGAAATATATAACACTTGAAATCTATTATAATACATGATTTTGTTATGTTAGATCAAGAACTACTCGAATTTCTCAATCTAGATAATATAAAAGTCATCAATCTATCTGTCTAAATATTACTATTAGATATTATCAAATCATAAATCAAAGATACATTCTAATTTATAGAATCACAAGCAATGTACGCAAATATATTGTCTCGTAGCACACGTTTTTTATTCTCGAGACAAGTTAATTCATGCATTTTCTATCATTACATCATTTTTTATCTAAGTAGAAAAACTTAACGACATCAAGAAGAGAGAGAAATAGACGGTAATGGTAGCATCGACAACTAAGTGTCAACAGTCTCTTTAACGCATTACATTTTTCTCTTTTTCTTCTGCTTATTATTACTTCCTCGATTATGTGCAAGCGACAAAATCATTTTGCTTTGCCTTTAACAGGAATAACAATAAAAAATGTCGACAAAAAACGGTAATAGAAAAAAAAACCGAGAGAATATGTATGTAACATAAAAAAAGACGAACAAAAAATGTTTGGCATAGTAGGCGGTTCTTCTAGCGATTTGTTCATTGTAACTTACAACGGTAAGTCATCAGTAAAACGAGAGGTAAGAGAGAAGGAAGAAACAAAACTCGTAAAAAGGAAATATATATATATATATACACAAGCTATAAAACGCATAATAACAAATAGAAGTATAGAGAACATTACATCCGATATGACTATCTTAATCACAAAATTACAAAATCAAATATAGAAGTAAGTACTTATATAAATATCAAGATGCATCTAGATTGATAATAATATAGAAAGGCAAGAAAAAAAATCACTCTAAGAAATCAAGATGAAAGTGTTGTGCTATGAATGAATGATCAAGTGCTATTATTATTTGTTCCATTACATGATTTTGTATATTTGATGGCAACGAGAGTGGTATGAAAAAAAAAGGTAGAAATGAGAACAATAGTAGTTTCCCCATAGAAACACCTGCACTTCTTATCGTCTATTTAAAAAACAAAAAAAACTACAACTTGTTAATTTCTGTATGACACGAAATTTATTGATGATTGAATCGATGATTTTACGCATCGATCTTGTCACTCAAATTATATATTCGTACCATACTGACTCGTCTTCTTTGACATCTTTAGCATTAAGTACCAAATTGAATAGGCGGAATCCCATCTTAGCGTTTTGTCTAAACGAGCTTACTCCTAACAAAATATAGCATACAATATATAGATGGATGCATAAGATACATAGATAGGACAAGGCGAGAAGAAAGCGGAACGCAGCGCATTAGCCCCAATTTGTTGTTGTGTCGATGATGACAAAGCGAATAAAAAAAGAAAAAAAAGAAAAGAACAAGAGGGAATAGCAAACAGAAGCTAGTGGCTTAACCAAATTCATACTAGCGAGAACGAAGCTGATGATGGCCTCTCTCTCTCTCTCGCTTACCAAGTCTGTATCGATAGATCAGTAATAGCAATTTCAAGGTCTAATCAATTAATTACTGGACATTCATAAAATTCACACGTATATTAATATATCTTAGTCTGTCATATTTACTAAATTTTCTACTTCAATTAAAAATCTTTCTTTTAGATAAACTTTCAGTTAAAATTATGATTTTAATTAATATTTAAATTCAATTTTCTTCATTTTATTAACCGTCGTACCGAATGGTACACGATGAAAGTTGTAAGTATATTAACTACCTTATCATACACATATATATATATATATACATCTTTAAAGTCAAACAAAAAAAAAAATTCATAATTTTTCAACTAATGAAGATTGATTTTCATTGATTGTATATTGTTTTGTTTTGACCATGAAGATATATATATATATGTATACATTTATATACTATTCTATGGTTTCTTTTTTCTATTGAAACAGTTGTCTAGTGTTTATCTGTCTATATTAATCCATCAATTACGTACGTTACTTGTTGTTGTAGCAAAAGAAACATGTAGTATGGCAAAATTTGTTTGTTACCAATGTGATTCACGTGTTGATGATTATTGTGGCGATCCATTTAAAATGCATCGTGCTAATCGTACAGTTGAATGTGCTGATTATTGTGTAAAATTTTTTCATTTTGATGGAATATCAACAAATGATACCTATGTACGTCGTGGTTGTTTAAATGATTATTTTCTTTTTCGTTTATCAAAAATCGATGTTTGTTATCGACATGCAACTGGAGCAAATTTTAGCACAGGAAGATTTTGTATGTGTGCAAAAGAAATGTGTAATCGAGCTTCGTCTATTAAAAGCAATTTATTACCATATTTTATATTTGGATTTCAAATATTGATATTAACTAGATTAAAAAGGATACTTTTTTAAAGATTTTTTTTCGTATCATCTTTATGTATATCTCATACATTTTGTCAACGTTCATTTTTTATACATATGTTATTGTACTTGTACAATGAGATATGTTTATCAATTACGAGAGTGTTGTATATGTTTCGTTATTTACATATAGATATCTAACGATACAATACAGACTTTTTAATTAAATATCTAGGTTTTGTGTTAATGTGAGAAAAAATCTTTCTAATGAATTTGAAAGAGTATGGTTAACGTATTTTTGTTCGTTACCCTTGATTTCTTTGACTTGTCAAGGTTTCTTGGTTTATTTATTCTGAAATAAACACTCAAATATAAATGACGAATTACGAAACATAAGCAAGCAATAATCAAGGAGAAAAAAAGAAAACAAAAGCGTGTCATTTTCATGGTACATTTATTTTATATCTTCTAGATTTCTTATGAGATTCAGTCGAATAATACAATATTATATAACATGTCAAAAAAAAAACAAAAAATTTGATAAACTAGATGGTGGCCGTCGTCGGTCTTTTCTTTTATGAAAGTTCTAATCAGCTGAAAAATATACTAATGGAATTTTCCTATCGTTTAATTGTATTAATAATATCCAATGGAAAAAAAAATCTAGTTGATCTAAATTCTTTCTTTTGTTTAGAACAACCAAGCAATCAAGCAGGGAATGATTTATTTAGTCTATTTATGCTGTGTGAGATAAGGCGATGTGACATCTGGAAATAATTTGCCTAGAAAAATACTTCACATATATATATATGAAGTCTAACGAATTTTATATTCTTTTTTTAAATTATTTATGAAACTTTTTTTTATTAAAAAGATACTTCACTTACGTAGATATTCAATATGTCAGTTTCTATCGAAGAATTTATAACTCATAAATTTTAAGTACAATTTGACAATATCTAAAATTGATTTTCATATAGACGATTCACTTTGAATAATGAGAAAAAAAAGTCTAAAAATAATCATTTATAAACAATAATAAATTTTATTTTTTAGTGAAATAATAAAAAAAAATGTATATTTCTTTTTTTTCTCGATAACATCTGCCAATTCAATCAGGCAAAAGGCACTCTCTTTTCCTGTTATTACCCAATTAGTATCCACTGATTATTTGCAATTCTCAAGGCTTTTGTCGTAGAAAATACTGTACTGTATATTAAAAATCATACAGATATAAATTACATTATTCATAAAATTTGAACAATATTATCTTAGATTATAACATGAATATTGAAATTACATCTGCAAACAATCAATCAATCTCTATTTAAAAGAGATATTAATAAAAAATAAAATATTTTATTAGATCTAGAAAAATACTAAGACATTTTTATGATTTTGTGTCTCGATTGTAAAATTTCGATGTATTATTTTTGACATATATTTCCCGTCTAATAAAGTTTTTCAGTACACACGCTATGAGATTTCCTCTTGAGTTTAAAATTTGTTAAGACATTTCATATGTTTTTTGTCTAATCAGATATATTATTTGTGGCCTTTTCAATTGCAAATTTTGCATGAATTCAATATAATTCGATCATAATATATACATTTTATTTTTCATAAACTGTGATCCTGACATCCTAACGGTACAAGGAATAAATAAAAAGATGAAGACCATGTGATCAATCACAACCCTAAAAACACGCACATTTAAAGAAAAACCTAAAAAGATATAAAGAATATTAGCATTAAATGATGATTGTTGAACGAGAAATCTTTCTATGAATTATTAATAAACTATTCGATAGCAATTTTATTAGATAAAATGTTGATCAATTAAGTCGTAGAAATGTATGTAGACCACGAGAGTCTATCTTCTTTTTTTTTCTTAAAATATTCTAAACTCTTCAAAATAAAAAGTAATTCATACATTGAATATTAAGAGTTATCCTTTATCATTAATTCTATCAATAACTCAAATAATCATTCTATACAAAATATACGTTGATAATAACGCATTGATTTTTTCATTTAATAAATTAAGCTGACTGTAATTTATCTATTCCATTCACGGAATGAAAGACAAACTAATAGTAGCCATTAAAAAGCAAAGAACAAGATTAATAAGTTTCCAAATATTGATATATGATTAAAACAAGTTTCACAAAGAAAAGATTGATATCTTATAATGACACATGAAGTTCAAGGTCTCCTATAAATCTGTTATTTCTGACAGATGTTCTTTAGAAAATAGTAAGTATTTTTTTTTGATCGATATCTATTTTTTACAGCCATAATTATTTTATCGTACAACAAACTAATTAATAAAGTTTAGACGACTGATGTTAAATAATTTCTAACCGAAATCAAAATCTCTCGCAATAGAATAAGAGTAGATATTAAAACTTTAATGATGCCAATAAATTTCTATTCTCATATAATCGAATCGTAAAAATGTCATATGAAATCAATTCATTTCTTGCTTGTCAAATTTTTCTCGATTATATATTTCATAAGGTATATAAAACAAGAACATATGATAGATAGTAAATCATTATTAGATAAAAAATTTTATTTCTAGCAAACATTTTTGTCGATTTTAATTAGAATATTAATCAATAACTTGATTGACAAGTTCATAGTATTATTAACTAAATATTATCGTTCGTTTTTGTTTTTCTTTTCAAGTACTCTTGACAAAGACAAAGTGCTCTTATGAAATTATCCTTGACATCAGAAAAATATCTATAACTGTTAATCAATAAATAAATATATTTGATAATATTGAACGAATACATTTAGATTTTATTTTTTTTGATATATAAAATAATAATAATCAGTTATTGATCAATAGATTCTAAAGATTTATATATACACATATACAACATGTACGCACTTTAAAGTGCCTTGATTATTATTTCTATAGATCTAGTTGTCTCATTTGTATACGTGCTTGTTTTAAGCAAACAAGATAGATAGATAGCTATAGAACATCTCCAGCCTATAAGAATATGAGACGATGATCATAGTTGTTGTTGTTGTTGTTGTTGTTGTTGTGTTTGGTCGTATATGTCAGTCTCAGTAGTGCTGTACAGAATACAAATGATAGAAGTGTGTTATCCCAAAATTGTAGTAAAAAAAAGGAAGAATCTAGGAGAAACTGTTTTTTTTCAAGAATGAGAGAATAAGAGGCAAATAAGAAGACGAGTAGTAGATAGAGACAAAAGAGACGAAAGACACTCGTTATAAGAGAATGACGAAGAGACGGTAAAGACGATAGCTCGTACAGCTTGTCGTCGACAACGTTGCCCACACTCTTTTCTTTTCCTCTTGTTCCCCTTTCTCTATCCAATGTTAGAGGACACATTTAGTCCAAAGCAGTAGGAAACTAGTGATGTGTAGACTGTATGTGTGTGTGTGTGTGATTTCCTCGAATTATTTATGATGTAGATTAGAACAGAAAAAATACTAAGAACTATCATTTTTGTTTTACTCTTACTTTTAGATTTCTGATAACGCTAATATATAAGAAGGAAAGAGAAAAATTATTTTTTCTAAACAAAAAATGAAAATGGCATCATCATCACAATTAACCAATATTGATGAAACTCGTTCACGCACAACGGATGGTGCTATTGCAAGTAATCGCAATCCTCGTTCTAGTCATGTATCGATATCATCAAATAAACGATCATCAGTAAATAAAGGTGCAAATTCAGCTAAAGTTAATCAAGGGATATTTCGACGAGCTGTTCCTCAAATGCCACGTGCTTTAGCATCTATTTGTTTTGTACTCAATCTTATATTACCAGGAACAGGTATTAAATAAATATATATATATATCTATTTTAATAAAAATAAAACAATATGTCAGTTTATATAGGAGACATAAATAGATAAATGGAAAAATCGATAAGAGTAATATTGAAGATATGTATCCCTAAAGCAAAATCCTTATCTATGTTAAAGACACTACTCAACATACTTCGAATTTCTCGTCTTATAGTTTTTAATTTCTTTCTCATATATCATTTTTCTTTCTCATCTTAATTGTCAACATATGCGCATGTTCCCTGCTGTAATTCATCAGCATAGTTGCCATACTGATTTTGTTGACATGCGGACAGGTTTCCTTGAATTTGATTATTTATTATTGTTGTTATGGTAGCTTCTTCTCACACAATATTTAATCCGTCCTTTACAATTATAGTGATAATAACAACATTAACGCATGTTGATAATATTCTTGATTGCATTGATCAATCGAAGAAAAAGATAGAATATACGATATATATTATTAAAAACAAAAGTCATACGATGTTTCTGTACATTAGCAGTTACATATGCGTACAAATGATTGGTATATGTCAACTAGTCTAACGACAATATCCTGCTGTGCGCTTCATAATAATAAATAAGTCCATCATTAAATGGGCAGATATTAGCCTATTCTTCTCTTTTTTCCCCTATGAGTTTCTCGTGATAAACATGTGTACAATATGTTATTTTCTCTAAAACAATTTCTTATTTTGTGTTATATGAACCAACTAGAATTTCATTAGTAATTTTATATGTATACAAATTTCGTTTAACGATCAGATAACACAGATTAAAATATTATTATAAATGCATGAAAACATAAGAGTTTTTAGTAAATGTAAGTATTCTTAACAGATCGAACATCAGTATCATCGAATTACATCGTGACAACAACAACACACGATAATGAAAGCATAGAAGCGAACAAGAAGAATAAATATCTTGTCAACAAATTGATTACTAAAAAAACATATATGCTTATCTTCTCATACTTAGGACGTTTTCTTTTTTTTTTCTATTTTCAGGGACATTAATTAGTGCATTCGCTGTTTTTTGTTGTGGCAAACATGATTATGAAAAAAATATTGTTGCATGTTTATATAATCTTCTTGCAGCTCTTTTACAAATTGCAACTATTTTCTTACTAGTTGGATGGATTTGGTCAGTTCGATGGGGTATACTATTTATTCAATTATCAGGTATAAAAATCTAAATACTATTAAAGAATTAATTAAATTTATTACAACCGATTAAGAAAAGTAATTGAAATGCATATAACTAATAAATCATGAGATTAATTCATTGCAAAAAATTGAATTTACAATTATATTAGTAAGAATAGAAATATTATTATAATTCTTTTTCGTATATGAATAAGAACTGTTTATAGATCAATTATAAAGTCTATTTATAAGATGAGTATCATTCAATTAGAGATACTTGTCGAGTCAGTTCGACATCCTTTTTCTTCTATTTAATAACAATTTATTAGATCAGTAGATAGTAAAAATAATATAATAAAATCGAAGCTGATTTCTTTTTTTCATATGAATTCAAATCTAACCATCAATCGAAATTGATGATCATTAGAATCTACGAGAAGTAAATCGATATAAGACTTCCGGATATTAATGGTATAATTTAGAGATCATATAGCAAACTATTTCACAAAAGAAAAAAAAACATTATGACCTAATAACTAAAGTTTCTTTTTTTGATTTGATTGCCTGAAGATAAATTATTGCATGTCAAAATGTATGTGCATTTATTTAACTAGCATAACAATGACGTAAATCAGAGAAGAAAAAGTTGGGTTTTTGTTAGGAAAAAAAAGAGATTATTGTGCCATTTTAATCGTCGTTAGAAAAATTCTATTTGAATTAATTGAAACAGATAAATATCATTGAAGAAAGTACTGAAAATGTATGGTTAATCTCAAAAATTATATGAGTTATTTATAAGTAAGAAAATCATAATGTCTATTGAATACGTCTACTAATTGATTGTTTTAAGAAAGAAAAACATTGAATTCTTTCCTTCTGATTAGCAAGCCTGTCAGCATAATTTCTATTAGAACAAAAATCTTTCTTCTAGAAAACGAATACTCTGTCTATTGTATTATTCATTATTCTTTTCAGGTAATAAAAATAATACAACACAGGCAACACCATTTTATGTACGTCGTCAATCAAGTGTTGATACCCATACTCAACCATTTGTAACACACATGATTGCACCACGTGTACCACCTGTCATTGAAGATACAAATGAATTTGATGGTGTATGATAATATTATCTTGATTCGATGACAACATCTTACTATGGGATTTAATCCATTACAATTATGCTTTATCTTTATGAGAATTCATTCTCACATATATCTATATATCTCCAACACTGTGATAATGTTGACATACGTTTAATTATCGACATTGTTTCAATGCACGATATATAACATATATATATATAAATTTTGTTTTGCGCGGATTATTTAACAATGTAGTTTGTATTTGATATTCTTTGAAAAAAAAACCATAACAAATAATCAATACAGTTTTAGACTTAGTATTTACTATCAAGTAAAACTAATATAAATATTGATTAGACATGATGTATTTTGTGTTAATTCAAGAATAAAACAAATCCTAATATCGTCTTTTTTTTCTTCTCTCTCTTAAGGTCAAAAAACGTTTGTTTACATTCATATATGTATATATTTGTATATTCATTATTTTCGATCAAATTATAAGATATATCCATGAGGAATATGATTCAATTGATTATTATTGATTCAGTACATTTTATAAAAAAAAAAATAATTAATGATCAATAGAAAAAAACTCTATTTGATTATATTAAAAGAATAGTATAGAAATAATCAAATAGATAATACTTTTATGAATTTTTATAATTTTTTTTTTTTGTCTATTGTATTTTGATGATTGGCAAACGAATGGAAAAAAAACAACAACAGACAAAAATACATTTAATAATATTTGGATTAGTAGAAATAGAGATGTGTTGGAATGGTTATAACAAAAAAAAATAGTTATACGATTTTTGACTATCTTTTTCTGTTGATCAGTAAAATGATTAATTCATAATTTTTAAATAACTATATATTCAATTAAATTATCTATTCGTATTATAATAATAAATCACTGTATAATCAAGCTAAATGATACTCTTCAATAATATATTCTATTGATAGATGCAGATCGTATTCAATAATTGTATTTTTAGTTCGTCTTAACTTAAAAACAAGGTCGCACTTTATGATCGATTTTGTTTATAACATCTAATAAGTTGTATAAAAGATAAAACTAACTAGAGGAACTTTTTTTTGTCTTCGTTCAATATTTATAAATATATATCCTCAAGATGCCACTCTTGTCCATATGTGTTCAATTATTATAGGAGAGGAAGAGAGTATTGCTAAGTAACATTAAATATATAGAACAAATGAATGCGAATCTTTTTTATCGATTAGAATCACAAATGCCAATTGCTACTCTAACAAATAGTATTCCAAGCGATAGAAAAATTGATCAGTTTGTGCCTGTATGTTGATAATATTTATTATTTATCTATATATAAAATTGTCTTTTTTTTTTGTTTCTATAGCCATATGGTTATCTATCATCAATAGATGCTTTTCCTAGTTTTGATGAGAATGTTATAAATTATTCAACAAATCAACGTAGTCAAAAACCATCGTATGTATAAAAGAAATTTATTTCAGATAAATTTTTAATTTTGAAAGATTTTTTCAGGAATCTTATTTGTAAATTAGTTCTTATTGGTGATGTTGCCGTAGGAAAATCATGTTTAGCAACAAGGTATAAATATTTATAAAAATTTAAAATCGATTTAAATAAATATTTTTAGGCTATGTCATAATACATTTGATCGAAATTATAAAGCAACAATTGGAGTGGATTTTGAAGTTGAAAAATTCTTGATTTTAGGTGTACCTATGTCATTACAAATATGGGATACTGCTGGACAAGAACGATTTAAATGTATAGCAGGTAAATATATATTTAGGTATACTCTATTATACTTAAAATTCATCTATTTCACAAAAAAAATAGCTGCTTATTATCGTGGTGCTCACGTAATCATAGCTGTATTTGATATGAATGATCTTGATACATTAAAAAGTGCTGAACGTTGGATTAATGAAGCCTTAAAAACAATTGCAACTGATAATCCACTTATATATTTAGTTGGTTCTAAACGAGATTTAATTGTAAGATTAAATATTCTATCATATAAAAATACTTTTTTTTAAAATTTTTTAGACAGATGATAAAGTTTATGCAAAAATAGATCAAACAGCTCGTATAACTGCGAAACGTGTCAATGCGGAATTCTGGAGTGTTTCATCATTAACAGGTAAGAATTTTAATTAAGAAATATTAAGAAATTATAATTAATATGCAGGACATCAAGTTCAAGAATTTTTTAAACGTATTGCTTGTGTATCATATCAAATGTTAGTTAAACAACAATTAAACTCATCAAATACATCTACTGAAAAATTAACAGCAAAAACTCAGTTAGCTGTTAGTCTTAATTCAAATAGTAAGAACTAATTTGAAAGAGAAATTCTGAATTATTTATATCTTTTTCTAGATTACAATACTAAACAACAATCAAAAGAAAATTGCTGTAGTACTTGATATCTTCGATTTTTATTCTTACTTACATAGTTCATTATTGTTTTGTTAATTGTATAAAAATAAATGTTAGGAAAATTTTTCGCACATCTATATCAAACTGATATTTGTGAAAGAAAAAAACGATTTTTTTTGATAGCATGTTGAACAATGAATAATTAACTGAGATGAAATATCTATTCTTCTTTGTGAAAAGAATAATACTATAGTGCCATAAATAAAGCAAGTGGTTATTTAATCTTCACGTGCCACATAATATCTGCAGGTATATATTTTAATAATAAATTTGAATGTATTTCTTCAATGAATATAAATAAGATAAGCAGTCAGTCAATAGTATATATCGTGTTCTTGTCTATCATCATTTAATGAAGTGTTATTAAATTACTACTCTGTATCATTTTGAATGTTTATTTATTTTGAAAAAATTTCCTTTATTGACATCTTATCATTCAAGCAAAAGGTTAATGTATTCTTTTTTGAGAACAATGTGCTCTTTCAACTGAATGATGATTGTTCAAAATGCGAAATAAGAATCATATATAGTTCACAACTATTGATTGTTATTCATGCGTAAAGAATAAAAAGTTGAAATTATCAAAAACAGGAAAAGTATTGTAATAGTTCAAATAATTATGTGAAACTTGAAATATAATGGTAACAAAGTATCCCTTCAGGAAGATCTATTAATATGGCCAAGTTAAGTATGCTCCAAATTTGGAGTTTACTGATGTCGAAGTTTTCGCGAAAAGCTACCTGAAAACTGTCATTATCTGTTTTTGATTGCTCTAATAGATACTATGGATTGTACTGAGTCGGCTGGTGATGCTCAAGAGAAAAAAAGCAGTTACAAGCTACAGTTTGTCGAAAAAACTTGAAACTTGTAAACTTCAAATTTGGAGTTCACTTAACTTGACCTATTAGTATAGACGAGATCGAATGAATCCTTCCATACTACTAAAAATTCTTCGAAATATAGATAAGTATTTAATCAGATCGAGAATGTCATTCAGAGTATTGAGCCGCATCAACTAACTAAAAACAATTTCCATCAGATTTATATAATCTTCTGATACTATTGTCTTTATCAAAACAGAAATAATTCTATTCATCATTTATATTCCGATATACTTTCTAGTTTTGTTGTATAATTGATGCATTAAAAATCTATGTATGAATTGTATTTTAGAATACTGATTGATATTTATTATTGAAAAGAAATGAGAGAGAGACAAAATTCAAATCAAACACACGTATATCTTTCTTTCATATGCTCACTCTAACACTATGAGCTGATTGACAGCCGAATAAAAAAAACGAGATTAATGAAGACAAAAAAAAATAATGATAATAACACGTCTTTACACAAACGTACAAACCGAATTAGCACTCACTCTTCAATAAAATATGTATGTGTACTGTTTATATGTATTGTGTAAAAGACCGAGAATACAGCAAATAGAAAATAGAGCAAAAATAGATGAAGATGATATAAGAAAAAAAAAAAGAAATAAAGAAACTTGATGATGATATGATAGTTAACAAAATGACACAGAGGGAACATAACATGATGATGATAACAAACAATCAAATTACTGTGAGTGAAATAATTCATTTTCTCACATGTAGATTCATGACTGTTTATCTTTCATCATAAAATATGCTTGACTAATCGGCATAAATATATGATTAAGATAAATAAATTCATTATCATCAATCACATATGAGAATAAAGAGAGAGACAGATTAAAAAAGAAAAGAAAAATAAGAGTTCAATAAATGTAGTCTAGTGTTTTTTTATGTTTTGTCCCACATAGTAATTGCCATTTTGAAAACCGCCTTGGCCACCACTTTGTTGTGTTTTCAAACAGACAGTACAACGACTGATCTTATTTCTATGATTGCCAGATTTTAATGTTTCTTGACGTGGAACTTCAAATTGATTATTTTGATCAATAACTGTCATCCAATAACTGAATTTGTTTGCATAATACATACAGTTACCATCTGTTCCAGAACATTCAATGAATGGTGTTGCACGGAAATCTTCAAGACATGAACCTGGACTTGCTAATGATTGACCGCCTCCTTGTGCACCACGACCGAGATGCTAAAATATATACATATAATAATTGTCATTCGATGTTAGAATAGATTTAAGTTTTATTTAAAGTATGATCTACTTACCATAACAAAACTATAACCTTGCCATAAAATATTCCAACCATTTGGACATGGTGGTGGTGTCATTGATAAACTATGGAATGACATAACATTAGCAGGTGCTTCACAAACAGCACAACGTGAAATATATGGTCGAATGTTATCACGTTGAACGGGCATCATTGGCATTGGTTCTGTTGTTGATAAATAATATGTTAAATCATTTGTTTGACCATAATAACAAACATTTGTATGATCACAACGTAAGTATGGTAAAGCAGAGAATTTTTGAAGACATGAACCAGCCGAGCCTAAAACAAAACAAATTTTAATATTTGATTCTATGTTCGAAAAGGAATATAGTACCAAGATCTTGATGATAACCATGATCATTTCCTTGCATCATAAGTAAACTGTAACCATCCCAAAGTTTAACCATGCCTGATGGACAATCGGGTACTTGTGATGATTGTGAATGACGAACAACCATGAAACCAGTTCGTTGAAGACCAGGACCAGCTGGACCTGGGGGACCGCTTGCACCTAGAAAATTATATTTCAATAAATTTCTATCAAGAATTTTTCATGATCATCGTTACCTGGTGGACCAGCAATACCAGAAACACCTGGAGTACCGGATGTACCCTAAAAATAGTCGAGACATTTTTCTTGAATGTAAAAGAAAAACAGATTTGTCTACTTACACGTTCACCTTTAGGTCCAACATAACCGGGTAAACCGGGTTGGCCTGGTTGACCTGGTGGACCATTTTCTCCGCGTGGACCGGGTTGACCTTAAAGTATATCAATAATTATTTAAATAAAAATTATTTTATACACATACCTGCTAATCCTACCATTCCTGGTAAGCCTTTAAGTTTATACAAAAGAAAAATGTATTAAGACAATTTTTTAAATCGTTTTTTATTACCTGGTGCTCCTGGTGGACCTTGATCTCCTTTTTGACCTGCTTGGGCTTGCATTGGTTGTGGTTGAATACAATCACCTTTTTGACCACGTTCACCTGGCATACCATTCATACCAGGAGCTCCGTTATAACCACGATCACCTTTTGGTCCGGGAAGACCTATGCAAAAGAAAATAATACAACATCTATCAAATATTTATATTCTATCACATACCTGGGTTGCCTGGGAATCCATTAGTTCCTGGAAAATAAAAGAACAGAATTTGATTCATGATATATTTATTGTTTCTATATACTATTCATACCTCGTTCTCCTGGTAAACCTGGTTGACCTGATTAATTTTTAAGTAGAAAAACATTAAGAAAATGTTAAATAAAAATTATTTTTGAACAAACCTGGCATTCCAGCGAAACCACGTTCACCTATGAAAAGAAATTATCATTATTACGACATTTCAATATTTTATGAATAAGTATACCTGGGGCACCTGGTAAACCATTTGCACCTGGGAATCCATCACGACCTTTGGCACCGGGCATACCTGGCATACCTCCAGTACCTGGGAATCCTGAAAAATAATATTCAAATTTATAACTTTTGTTGAAATATTAAACTATATTTTTTCTACTAACCATCTTTGCCTGCTGGACCTGGAGCACCTATAAATATAACAGAAAAACAGTTAGAGTACAAATCAAATCAAGTCATTTACCTTGTAAACCTGGAGCACCTGGGAGACCTGGTAAGCCAGCATCACCTTTCTAATATATCAAAAAGTAATTTAGTTTTATATTTCTTTTAATTTATTTATTTGTTCACTTACAGTGCCGGGAATTGGTACTCTACAATCAAGACCTGGACGACCGGGTTGACCAATGCCACCTAGGTTTCTAAAAAAACACAAATACTTTGTTTTATTGTAAAAAAAAATTTATTATTTAAATCTTACCCTTTTTCTCCTGGCATGCCTGGTAAACCTGTTTTTCAAATATAAAATCGTTTTATGAAAGAATTCATTTGATATCTCTTACCATCACGACCATTTGAACCTGGTTCACCTTTGTTTCCGGAAGCAGCATAACCTAAATGAAGAGAAAATATTATATATTATAAAAAATATTATTAGTTTAAATATTTACCTGGTTCACCTTTTTGACCTGCCATACCTGGTAAACCTATTAAATAAGAAGAGAAACAAATTAAAACGAAATTATTCTCTCTCAATACATACCAGAATCTCCTGCAAGACCAGCTGGACCATTCATTCCTGGTGGACCTATACATATATATATATATATATATTAATTTGGAAGATTTTTCTTAATAATTCAATATTTTACCGTTTGATCCTGGAAGACCTGGTAAACCAGCATCACCTATATAAAATAGAACAATTATATATTGAATATGTCATTTATTTTTAAATGTACAGACCTTTCATTCCTGGAAGACCGCTTGTACCGGGGAAACCTGCTGAACCTGGAAGACCTCCTGGACCTGGTAGACCTATATAGAACATAATTTGAAAATATATACACATAGAATATACGAAAAGAATTATTTACCTGGTACACCTGCAGCACCTTTAGCTCCGGGAGCGCCTATATCATATTGAAAAGAGATTAGATGAATGAATATGATATGAATGTACCTGGGAATCCATTAAGACCACGATCTCCTTTAGGTCCTTGTGAGCCAGCACCACCATCACGACCTGGCATACCTGCATCACCTTTGCCACCTGGCATACCTATTAATTAAAAAAATATTTAGATCGATTACATGATAAACTATTTATTTCATACCATTCATGCCTGGTGGTCCATTCAAACCTAATTGAGGAAAAAATATGATATTATTTATTGATATTTCTTTTTGATGAAGTCTTTACCTGGGGCACCTGATTCTCCTTTTTGACCTGGTAATCCATTAAAGCCAAGATCACCTAGAAAGAAATTATTTGTTATTATACACAAATTTGTTTTATTAATTAAATAAAATACCTTTTTGTCCACCTAAACCGGGAAGACCGGGAGCACCTAAAAATATCAATAGTAAAGTATTATAATATATTATTTATTTATCTATTTAATTTACCTGGTAATCCACTTGGACCTGGTAAACCCTATAAGAACAACACAATATTAAATCTTTTTCTGAAAAATTTTAAAGAAAATTATTTACTCGTTCACCGGGTGCGCCAGGGAATCCTAAAACAAACGGTAGATATTTATTTTATATGTATATCTATATTTAAATATGTATGTTGTCTTACCATTGCCACCTGGTGAACCACGTTCACCTGGTTGTCCTGGTAAACCTGATGGGCCTGGTAAACCTGGTTCACCATTAGCACCTTTGATACCTATTGTATAAACAGAGAAAAATGATGAGAATTTTAAAAGAAAATTTAATATTATTACCTGTTGGACCAACAGCTCGTTCTCCTTTAGCACCTGGAAGACCTGGCATACCATCTTTGCCAGCCATACCTGGAAGACCTGGAGCTCCTGGGAAACCTGCTGGACCACTGATAAAACACAAAAAAAGGAATAGGAAATAAATTACAGTATACGTATATTATTTACCGTTCGCCTGGTGGTCCACGTGCAGATGCCTGACCCTATTAAAATTTTTATTATATAAAATGTCATATCTATTGATTTTTTTCTGATAAACTTACTGGTTCTCCTTTTTGACCTGGTGTACCTGGTGTACCTGCGAAGCCTCGGTCACCACGTTGACCTGCGACACATGATCCACATGATGCACCTGGTAAACCGGGTAGACCTTAAATAGAAATATATAAGTAGGAATTGTTCGTATGTAAAACTAGAATTAAAATTTTATACCTCGATCACCCTTGAAACCAGCAGAGCCCTATAGGAAAAGAAAGAGAGATTGAAAGAGAAATTATAAAATTTTTTGATTAACTTACTGGAAGACCTGGCATTCCATTTGGTCCTGGTCCTCCTGGGAAGCCAGCGAGACCTTTTTCACCTCCTGGACCTGGTGCTCCATTCAATCCTGGATTTCCATTCAAACCACGTTCACCTTTCATTCCTGGCATGCCTGGAAGACCTGGTTGTCCGTTTCCTCCTCTGAAAATTAAATTAAAATAATAGCAACTTAATAATTATTCAAATTTTTGTTAACATACGGTAATCCTGAGAAGCCTTTTTCTCCAGATAAACCTGGGGCGCCTGGTGGACCTAATGGGCCTGGAAGACCTTTAAAAACGAATAAAAGATTTGATATTTTATCAAATTATTCGAATGTATGTACCTGGTAAGCCTAAAAGAACAAGAATAAAAGTTAGTTTTATCAAGACGAAAGTAAATAATAGTCGATCAACTTACCATCAATACCGGGGGCACCTGCTGCTCCTATAAATTAAAAAAAATAAAATGATTAATATCTAATAAATTCATTTTATTATTTTTCTTACCTGCATCACCTTTTTGTCCACCAAAACCTGGTTCACCTCGTTCACTATATAAATAAAATACAATAGAATAAAATAATTTGAATTCAACTTTTATTTTTACCCTTTCAAACCAGCTGGACCTGGAAGTCCATTAACACCTGGTAAACCAGAATCACCTATAATTTAAAATAGAATTCATAAGACATTTGCATTATAAATTTAGTAAACATACCTTTCATGCCTTGGAAGCCAGTTTCACCAGCTGGACCGGGTAAACCTGGGAAACCACGATCACCACCGGGGCCGACAGGTCCAGGGGCTCCTGAAATAATAATGATTATTTCAATATTTCAAATATATATATATGATTTATCGTACCTGGGAAGCCTGGTCCTGGAAGACCTGGTTCACCTCGTTCTCCTGTTAAAATTAGTTAAATATTAATTCAATCCTATCTTATTATATATTTAAAATGAATATACCTCCACGACCTGGAAGACCTGGTGCACCATCTAAAAATAACGATAAATAATATTAAACAGATATAATTGATTAGTTCAATATTTACCAAAACCCTTTGTTCCTGGAAGACCTGGTGTTCCATCACGACCTGCAAGACCTATATAAAAAAGAACAAAACCATTGTTTTTCTCTATTCATGTGTGTGGAACAATATAAACACACCTGGTTCACCACGGTAACCTTAAATAATAGATGAAAAAAGTTTTATTTTATTATACGAAAAAAATTTAATTAATATTATACCTGTAATGCCTTTTGGTCCTGGAAGACCTGGCATGCCTGGTAAACCTGATTCACCTTTTGATCCGGGTGCACCTGGTAAACCTGGCATACCACTTGAACCCTAAAAATATTTTGATTTAATAAATTAAATAATGTTATTGTGAAGTAATTTTACTTGTGATCCTGGAAGACCTGGAGAGCCTCCGAAACCACGATCACCTTTTTCACCTTGTGGGCCTGGTAATGATGTTAATCCTTGTGGAGCTGGTCGACCTGAATAAGAAAAAAAAAGAAATGTTTCATTAAAATTTTATTTACATCTTTGAATTATGAAATCTTACCTGGTTCACCTTTAAGACCTGGTGAGCCTTGTGGACCGGGAATACCTATGATAAAAGAAAATAGTAAAAGAACAGAAATTTTGAAATAATTTATACTAACCGACTGGACCTGGAATACCCTTTTCACCTCGTTCACCTGGAAGTGTTGCACCTGGTGGACCAATATCACCCATTGGACCTGGGCTACCTGGTGGACCTTGCATACCTGGATAGCCAGCATCACCCTAAAAAGATATTAATTTAGTTTTTGTTATTGATAGTTTATTACAAAATTATTTACTTTAGCTCCAGCTACTCCACCTGGACCTGGTTGACCATCTCGGCCACTATAACCTGGTGAACCTGAAAACAATCAAATTATAGATAAGTTGAGGTATTTCATAAATCCGTACCTTTTTCTCCACGATCACCTTTCAAGCCGGGAAGACCTATGAATAGTTTAATATTTAATAAATTGTTTTATAACCAAGATTATTATATGTCTAACCTGGTGTTCCTTTTTCTCCTGACATTCCTTGTACTGTTCCAACACGAGCTGATTCACCCTATAAAATAAATTAATGTAAATATAATTAATATCATCTGAAGTAAACTCACTTTGTCTCCTTTAAGACCTGGTTCACCGTCCATACCATTACGACCCTATTTTGAAAAAGAAATAAATTTAATAAATAAAATAAAAATCTTGAAAACTTACGGGTGCACCAGATTGACCAACATTACCGGGGTAACCTTGTAAACCACCATCACCTGAACGAAAATAATTTCATTCATTTCTATTCTATGAAAGTAATATATATTTAACATACCTCGATCACCTTTTTCTCCTGAAGTACCACGTTGGCCAGGGGTTCCTAAATTATTATTATTAAAATATAAGAATATATCTTATTCAATAAATAGATTTATTTACCAGCTTCTCCTGGATAACCAGGTTCACCTTTGCTACCTTTCAAACCATCACGTGCACCACATTGACCTTCGAGACCTTGATAAAGAATTTGACGTTTTTATAAAGAATTTTTACTAGTGAAAAAAAACAAATTACCTCGGTCTCCTTTGTCTCCTTTGCCGCCGGCGATACCTTGAAAGCCAGGTGCACCAGGGCTACCAGTTGGACCAACAGCTAAAATATCGATAAACGATATTGAAAATATTCATTTTCTATTAAGAAATACATACGTCCTTGTGGGCCAGGTAAACCTCCACCACCTGATCCGTTACCAGGTAAACCAGGCATACCACGTAAACCACGTTCACCTAAATAATTAAAACTATAAATATGTTTAATGTCTTATCAATAGATATTTACCTTTAGCTCCTGGAAGACCAGATTGACCTGAATAACCATCAATACCAGGTGGGCCAGGAATTGCGCGACCAGGTTCACCTATAGAATCGGAATTCATTAAATATGAATTAATTAGATTTAATCAATTTATTTACCTTTTGGACCTGGTTCACCTTTAGCTCCACGATAACCTATAATAATCAATAAATCAATTAAAAATTCATCTTTATTATTTTAACTAACCTTGTGGACCAGGAAATCCAGCCGCACCGGGATCACCTAAATTATATTATATACATGTACAATTTACTTCTTTTAAACAATGAATCTTTTACCAGCTCGTCCGTTATCTCCTCGGTTTCCTTTAATACCATCACGTCCAGCTAAAAGAATAGTAAAATACAAGATTAAAATATATATATATATCTTTCTTGATCATAGACAGCTTACCTTGACCTGGGCTACCAGGTGCTCCATCAAAACCACGATCACCTTTTGGACCTTGTGCACCGGGTAAACCCTTTTAAAATAATACTATTAAAATATGAATTCATAAATAAATAATACTTACTGGACCGCCGGGATAACCTGCTGTACCTGGTGGACCTAAGAAACAAAAAAAATATTCCATCATATTTTTCTTAACCATTTGTAATTAGTTACCGCGTTCTCCTTTAGCTCCCTAAAAAATAAAATTCAATAAAATAAATGCTAGTTAACAATATTATTTTTTAACTTACTGTTGCTCCTGGTTGTCCTGCCATTCCACTATCGGGTCCATCCTATCAAAGAATAAATTATTAAATAAAAAAAATCTTGTGTTAAAAATAAAAATATTTCTACTTACAGGTATACACATGCCAGGCATACCGGGGAAACCACGATCACCTAAAATATGATATTAATAATTATTTTATCTTTACAAAGAAATGAATTATACAAACCTTTATCTCCTGATAATCCATTGTTACCAGGTCTTCCGGGGGTACCCTAAAAATACATTGAAAGAAAAAAAATAATTGATACGTTTTTCTCCAATCTTTGATAACACATACAGATGAACCAGGATAACCTGGGCTACCACGATCACTGAAATAAATATATAAAATCAAGTATATTTAATTAAATAAAACTAGAATAAACTTACCCTGCTTGTCCAGGAAAACCAGCTTGACCTGGTAAACCAGTAGGACCCTATTCGAAGAGAAATAATATGAGAAGAAAAAAAATTCATTAATAAAAATACTTACACGTGGTCCAACGGGGCCTGGTACACCCTTTTCACCGGTCATACCTGCTGGTCCAGCTGAACCTGGAGCACCAGGATAACCAATTTCACCAGGTTCTCCTTTATGACCCATTGCACCCTATTAATAATAATAATTAATTAGAAACAAATTATAATTTTATCTTAATGCAAAAAAACACACGTACCTTTTCACCGCGAGCACCAGGAGTTGGTACTGGAACAACAGTAAAGTTGCCTGTTGCTTCTACATGACCTATGGATGGATAGGGAGCAGATGATCCCTAAAAAATAAAATTGTAAGAATACAACTATTTATGATAATATTTGTATTTACGGGTTCTCCTTTTTGACCTCGTTCACCATTAAATCCAGTTCCAGGAATACCTAAATATCAGTTGATAAAAAATATTGTTTCAATTAAATATGTATTTCTCCGTACCTGCAGCACCAGGTTCACCACGATCACCTTTAGCACCCTACAAATATTATTCATATAGTACTACTAAGAAAATCATTATTTCATTATTTACTTCACGTCCAGGAAAACCAACACCACCAGCATTTCCGGGAATACCACCATTACCTGGAGTACCCTATGGAAATAAACAGTATTAATCTCTAAGCAATAAAAATTCGTAAAAAAAACTTACTGCAGCACCAGGAAGACCGGGAGCTCCTGGAGGTCCCTAAAATTTATATAAAAATATGTTTATATAGATAGAAAAATATAGATTTTTTTTTTTAATATTCATACAGTTTCGCCTTTGAATCCGGGTAAAGCTTGAGCAGGGTCACCTTTGGGACCTCGTTGACCAGGAATACCTAAAGTATGAAGAAAATAAAAAAATATAATTCAATCCATTTTATTCATATACACACCAGGTTCACCAGGACGACCGGGCTAAATAAGCAATCAAATTAAATATACTTTCAAATTATAAGTTATTTATATATGTTACCTGTCCGCTAAATCCAGGTCGACCAGCATCACCCTATAGACAATGAAAAAAATAGAAACTTTATTATTCAAATTTGATTATATTTACTCTTGATCCGTTACATCCATCACGACCAGGTAAACCTGAAAAAATAAAATGATCATTCTATCTTCTCTATTGAATATACTGATCAATTACCTTCTGGTCCCTAAAATAAAAGAAAAAAAAATAATTATATATACATATGATATTAATATAGACTTACTCTTGGGCCTGGAAGACCGGGTAAACCGGGATGACCTAAACAAAAGATATTTTGTATAATATTCAAAATAATAATTAATAATTTTATTCATACCGGGCATGCCTGGTTCACCGGATCGTCCCTATTTATTAGAATAATATAATTATAAATTAATATTTTAATAATAATAACTTACTCTGTCACCTTTTTGGCCTGGTAAACCGGGTAAACCCCGATCACCTTTTTCACCTTTCATACCCTCAGGTCCTATAAAAATAAAATTTTTAATCACATTTAACTATATGTATATATATATATGTATAACATACCTTCGGGACCGGGAACACCATTCACTCCACGAGCACCAGCAGGGCCCATTGGACCAGCTGGACCCTATATATTTATTACAAAAATGTTAGTCTTTTCTAATATATATATATATATATATTGATTAATTTACCTGGTCTCCTTTTTGTGCTATACAAAAACATGGTTGATTACAATTGTTACAATCAGCACTATTGCTCGTTCGATTTTTTGGTTGATATTGAGATGATCCATAACCAGGTGCAAATGCATAACCTGGTGGTGGTGTTACTGGACCAGAATCTGGGTACTAAAAAACAAATTAATCATATTATATGCATATGTACATATATATTTATTGAGCTGATATTGATCTTTATTGTCTTACGGCATTTGCTCAATAATACAAAAAAATAACAAAATAATTACTATCAATAGACAAGTCATTCAATCTCTATGCAATCAATTCACATATGTATTTTGTACTCATATTTGATTTGTTTATGTACAATAGTAGCTTATTACTATTACCTATTATTATTATTCATCTCAAATGATTGCATCATGAAGTAATGTGAATTAGTGAACATACCCTTTGTTGAGCATTGCTTGTTTCAATGAAGATGCTGATAAGAAGTACGATTAAAATGGAAGCATAATTAAGTCTAAATAAATAAAAGAAAAATATTTTTCTTAATTATATATTTTAAATAATTTGTCACATATGGTGAATGTTTTTCTCTTCTATGTAGTGGATCTCTGTAGGAGCCAGAAAAAAAAGATTGATGTTTATGTATGTGTGTTTTCAAGGTAACATAAGTTATCATTTGCTAATTTTCATCTTAATGATGACTAGTAAGCAAACATACAAAATGATATATATATATACATATATACATATGGATGAATACTATTCAGTGAACAATGATCAAATATAACTTACTTAAATCGATGCATACAAAATAATTTTGTACTGATGTTTATTGTAGCAAACATCTTGCATGTGGTTTTTAGGAATAATCGATAAGAAAAACAGGAACTTGTACTCTCTATATTTTCTATATATTTCTATAACTATCGTCTGCTGTACAATTTGTTTACTGTTTGTAATCGCAGTGATAAAGTCCTTCTGTTATATTGCTATCTTATGATTCTATCATCATCGACGACGAGTAAAAAACGACCTTAGAACTACTGCTGGTTACCATTGTGGTGCGATAATTAATAATTCTCGAATCATGTACAGGAAAGGAGAAGAAGAAGAAGAACTAGTATGGATGTACAAGACGTCGGTAGAATGATATGAAGAGCCAACGAAGACAGACGAAAGTAGAGAAGGAATAGAAAAAGATAAGACGAAGAATTATTATGTGATCTCAATAATCTATTAGTAAAAAGCAAAGGAGGGAAAACTGCCGAGGACATATAGAGAAACGATGTTACCGAGTACCATCAACAACAACAACAACAATATCAGCAAGGAGAAAAAGAAATTTAACTAGTGATAAAGAATACGATGCATAATTAGGAATAGCGACGAGTTATTCATGCAGACGCGCGACAAAATCTTCTATTCTGCTGCTGCTACTGCTGCTGCTGCTGCTGATGTTGTTGTTATTGCTATTATTAGCTTGTCTGATAAAAGTTCTATGTCCTTCTCGTGATATCTCATTATGCTTTTTTTCAATTCTGGCCAATATAAAAAAGCAAAAACTAACTATTTGTACCTTGATGTTTTTTTTATCTGTCGTACAAAGAAAAAAAAATATATTAATACATTAGTATCTATAACAATTGATTTGTTATTATGTTCATATTCTCTGTAGGTGTTATTAATAATGTCATGTAGCGTAAAAGTCAGAATGTTGATAGAAGATGTTTTTACATATTTTTATGAGCAGAAAATATGATAATAATGCTCATTGATAACTCTAGTATTGTATCTCATTTTAATAACTGATATAAAAAATAACTACAGATAAAAAAACGATTACGAATAATCTCTGAATAAGAAAAAAAACTAGTAGTCAATATTTTCATGAATATAACAGACTTTACATTTAGAGAAGTATAGACACTACTTGTTGCACATTTTTTTTTTTCATGTAAAAAAAACATAATTCAATAGCTTACCGTGTAGTCCGACGAAGGGACGAATTTGAAGTTTTAGTAAGGAATTGCATATTGAAATTAGTTGCCTAGAATCACACGCGATCTTGCGGTGGCGGCGACGGACAATTAAACAAGTTGTGTCCTGTCGTCGTCGTATGGTCTACAATAGGATAATAGAGACCGAACGCGAAGAAGCGCAGAAAAAAAATGCCACTCGTCACAGAAACTGGACTATTTTTTCTTTGGTACAATAATATCATCCGATTTACCACAATCATAGAGAGAGAGAGAGGGAGAGAGAGACAGAGAGACGAGAAAAGAGAGATGACACTCAAATCCACCAACCAGAAGAACGCGGTTTTTGTTCTATTCCTGCTGATGAGAGATGAATATTGTCTGTGTATTACTAATTCTGCTGTTTCTGGATATTACTAAGACTGATAACATTCATAATACGGCATATACATAAGACATTTTTTTTCTCTCACATACAGACATTCGCCCCGCATAATTTGCTACCGTGTTTATTATCGTCGACTTTTCCTGTTACCCTAACTGTTGTTGTCGTCGTCGTCTCTCCAAAAAAAAACGCCAGAAAAAAATAGCATAAAAAACGAGGAAGAGAGGGGAAAAAGAAAAAAATACATGTTGGTAAACTCGAACTTGCTTTTTCAGGCGGGCTACTGTTCTTTATTACTAGTAGTGTGTTTTAGTTAACTAACAGAACTGAACACGTTTGTTTATTCAATAAACGTGTCAAAAACAAATTTTAGTAAGATAGAATTTTATTTTGTATCATTGGTATGGTGAGACAAAACAATTTAAATAAATTTGTTTTTTTAGCTTTTTAGATAGACTATCTATTAAGTATTTGGTTGCTGTGTTTTTGTTCGCAAGTGTGCGATGGCTTCTTCAATGAGGCCGATTACTATCGGACTTATATTAATTTTATCAATTTTTATTCAAATTCAAGCTAGAACAGTAGGAATTCGTTTTGTTTGATTACGTTCTTTTTATTTTATTTTTATTAATAAAAATTAAAGGCTAAGAATGATAATGATACATCGGAAAAACGAGTAAAAAGACAATACAATCAATATCCTCAACCACCATCAGATCAATCACCATCAAATGAATTTGGTGATACATATGTTCAAGGCTCAGAATGTAAAGGTTGTGGACCACGACGTGATTGTCAATGTCCTGGCAAAGGTGCTATGGGTACCACTGGTATGTTTTCTTTTACATAAATTAATTTTATAAAAAAAAAATTCATCTATTTTTTTTTTTGTTTTTTTTAGGCCCACAAGGTTTTCCTGGCATTCCAGGCGATCGTGGTCTTAAAGGTCCCGGAGGACGAGTAGGTAATTTGGGTCTTGGTGGTGAAAAAGGTGATCGTGGTCAATATGGCAGCAAAGGAGAACGAGTATATATTTATTTATTCATTTTTTTTTCATTATTTTATTATTTTTATTTTATTTAGGGTGAAGATGGATTATTGCCTATTGATGGTCAAAATGGTTTTCCTGGTCAAGCTGGTTCTGTTGGTCCACGCGGTATTTCCGGTGTACCAGGATGCAATGGCAGCAAGGTAAAAAGAAAAAAACATTAACACATCGAATCGATCGGGCGTCTCTGTATACATATTTTATCGTGTACACAACGATATATTAGTGCATTTCCTTTCCTTTCCTTCTTCTTTATCGTCTTGATGAGATAAGCGCCAATCGTACATAAACCAAGGACGCGCTATAGCATAAGAGTTATCAACACATCAGGAAAATATTGAAGAACGACGGCTGTTTTTCCTTATTTTTCCCTATATAGACAAATAACAAAAAAGAAGCAATTCGACAGCCTTGATAAGAATTATTTTATGTTGAGATAATGGAAAACCGCATATATATGTATTTTGTTTGTCACATATTTCATACTAAGTTCCAGACATCCTAATTATCTGACTTAGTCTTTATACATACGACCTTGGATATTTTTCTCCATATGGATTGATGAATAAGCAGAAGAGAACGATGATTATATAAACAAATTGCTATTATTTTTTTCTCTTTACGTATATATGTGTATATATATATATATATATCGACCTTGGTGGTCTATTGAGGTTTAGTGGATTATTCATGCACAAATACATACATATGCATGATTAGACTGTTATTAGAAGAATAATGTGGATATAAACGACAGATGCTAAAACTCTTTGGCTTCTAATTTATAAGAAAATGGCACATATAGATT
Source organism: Adineta steineri (assembly GCA_905250115.1). Lineage (NCBI taxonomy): Eukaryota > Metazoa > Rotifera > Eurotatoria > Adinetida > Adinetidae > Adineta > Adineta steineri. The sequence goes on along the minus strand of CAJNOI010000309.1, from coordinate 13,606 downwards.
TTGTAAATAGCCTATGTACTAAATGCTTTTTATTAATAATACTTCTGGTAAACGAACCATATGCAATAAAAAAAGCAAAAGTTAAAAAAGGATTGTATGGAGGTCTTACAGTGCAAAATAACAATATCTAATTACCATCTTGAATACAACGATCTATCATTGTCAGTGTCTGTTGACTGTAATTGATAGCATTAAGAAGGCGGATGCTAAATCTATCTACTACAGCTTTAGATCATATCAACAATGTTTTCTTCGAGATCAAGGTCCAATTGTCATCTAAAATAAAGATTGATAACTTAGACTCATAGATTATGTACGTGTATATTGACAGGAAACTGTTAAGTTGTTTTTTTGTGACAGACAAAACTTGCATAGTTTCATTAAAAGAAAAATAGATAAGCATAAATCAGAAAATGATATATTGATAATATTAATTACCAATTGATCCTAAGAGAATAGATAAAGCAAAAAAACATCACGTAATGGATCTTTTTTTTAATGCTAGGGTGAATCTGGTGAAAATGGCCGCAATGGATTGGATGGCATGCCAGGCAATCCTGGTTTACCTGGTCGCAATGGTGAACAAGTAAGAAATTTTCTTTTTGATTTGTTCAAGTGATTGAACTAATTAATAAATTTAATTAGGGTGAACCTGGTGATGCATCAGGTTTTAACGGTGTTGTCCCAGGACCTCGTGGTGATCCAGGTATTCCCGGTCGTCCAGGTGTTGCCGTAAGTAGAACTTGAAAAAAAAAGATTTTTTCTGCCAAAAATATATCTATACATATATCTATATATTGATAGGGTTGGCCTGGCTCCCCCGGTGCCCCAGGTTTACCAGGACCAGTAGGAATGCCAGGACCAGATGTAAGTTTTCAAATTTTTTATTGAAAATTTTATATATAACTTCACTTTTTTTAAAATTTAGGGTCGACCTGGCGGTCGTGGTGATCCAGGATTCCAAGGAGCACGTGGTCAAGACAGTTATGGTCTCAAAGGTAGATAGTAAAATTTTAAAAGTAATTAAGATTAATTTTTATTTTATTTTCAGGTGCACGTGGTGAACCAGGTATTTACGAAAAATAAATTTCAAGAAAAAAAAAGATTTTATATAATAATTTGTTATTATTTAGGTGATGCTGCTCCAACAACACCAGGTCAACCTTCATACGGCCGTTTACGAGGTATGTTTTGTTCTATAGTCGTTATATAAATCGAAGTGAAAAGAAAACTAAGAGCTAACCGGGGACTCAGACCAGATTTGAGCGAAAGTTTTTGTTTGTTTTTCTTTGCCTGTTCATTGCTATGATATCCGTACTTGGCTTTAATAGATCAAAATTGTGGAAATAGACCCTGTAAGTATAAGTCAATAATATAGCTTGACCCGTCTACGCTTTTCCTAAGATATCTAATTCAGCCAAGAGGGGTGGGCGCGAACGTATCATTTTTTTAGAAATTATATAAAAAAAGAGAACGTTCGCATGTTATTTGCTTACTATTATTACCATCGTCATTATCTTATATAATTTTTTTTATACATATAAGTTTATAGCGATACCTAATGAGCAGTCGACTCAGATATAACCGACAATTTTTTTTTTGTGAACATCATTTATTATCAGCTTGGATTATCTTTTTTTTCTTCTATCAAGGATTAGCTTATTTTATTTCATTGAATGTAAAATAAAAGATGTTTTAAATTTAAAGGTCTTACCAATGTACAAGGACCACCTGGTGAACGTGGTCCAGATGGTGATCGCGGTTATAGAGGAGACCGTGGTCAATCAGGTTATTTGGTAGGTTGATTTATTGCTTGGTTTCTAATTAAGACATATGAATCTCTTTTTTCTAAAGGGTATTGATGGTTTACAAGGACCTAAAGGTGAAAAAGGTGAAGGCGGTTATGCTGGTCCACAAGTAAATAAATATTAGAAATGTCTATTATAATTATTTCTATTTAAAAAAAAAGGGAAAAATGGGTCGAGAAGGTCCAGCTGGTGATTTTGGTGTTAAAGGAACATCAGGTTTGTTATTATTTATTTTATTCATGTTGAGATTAATTTCTTTTATTTTAGGACCACCCGGTCCACCTGGTAATGATGGTCTTCCTGGAGGTAAGTTTATTAGTTGATATTGTAGAATTATATTATTTTATTTTTATTTTTTTTAAAGAACCTGGTCGAAATGGTTATCCAGGTACAAAAGGTATGCGTGGTGATCACGGTGAACCTGGTCCAAATGTAAGAAATGAAAAATGATTCTTTATTTTCGTTTATTTATTATTATGTTATTTTTTCTATAGACCAGAGGTGGTAAACGTGGTACATATAGATCTGGAGCACCTGGTTATCCGGTATATATTTTATATTTTCATATTTTTCAAATTGTAACTTTTCATTGTAGGGTATGACAGGTGATGCTGGACCAAGTGGTTTCGCAGGAGCACCTGGCTTTCCTGGTAAATGATCGAAGCAAAATTCAAGAAATAATATTATATCATTTTATTTTTAGGTCGAGAAGGTATTAAAGGTGAACAAGGTGATTATGGTTCACCCGGTCGACCTGGCCCTATGGGAGAAACTGCCGATGCTGAAAAGGGTGATCGAGGTGCTGATGGTAAGTTTTTTTTCTTGTTTTTTCTTTTATGAAAATATTATTATCTATTTTTCATCTTTATTCAGGTCCACCTGGTCCTACTGGTCTACCCGGTCCAGCTGGTAATATTATATTTCTTTTACATTTGATATGTAAACATCTAATGTATTGTATTAGGTATGCCCGGAGGAAAAGGTGATATTGGTGAAAAAGGATTAATTGGTGATGAAACATATGGTATATATCGTCTTATCTTTTTTGATCTGAAAAAAATTTATACATTTATTTTAGGACCACGCGGAACCAATGGTCAACCCGGCCGTCCTGGACGTAAATACAACTTTTCTTTTTTTAGAAAAACAAACAAACAAATAAATAATCTATTTCTTTAGATCCTGGTATACCCGGTCCATCAGGTGATATCGGTGAACCCGGTCCACCAGGTAAATAATTGTTTCAATCGATTTATATTTAATATATATATATATATACTTTGTATATCAGGCATTTCAACTAGTGGAGGCTACCAAGGTTATCAAGGTAAGAATTATAAATTCATTTTATTTGTGGTTTATATATATATATTGTAAATTTAGGATATGGCCCACCTGGCCCACAAGGGTGATTACTTTGTTATTACTAATGAGTATTAAATTTATTGTTTTAATTATTATTATTATAGATATCCAGGTCGATCAGGTTCACCCGGTGCACCTGGCTTTCCTGGTGAGTATTTTTCAAATTTTAATAAAATTTTATTCAACATGATTTTGTTGTTTAGGTGTTCATGGTCCAAAAGGTGACGTTGGTAAGTAATTTAAAATAAAAAATATTAATCACATATTGAAAATTATTTAAGGTGAACCTGGTGGTTGTGGATTTTGTCCATCTGCAGTAACTGGTCTTCAAGGTGATCGTGGTAGCCAAGGTTATCGTGGTCGACCAGGTGTAAGTATATATATATAGTTGCTCTACGGTCGCTATAATCTTTGTTTATTTCTAGTTAAATGGTGCACCAGGTTTTCGCGGTAATTATTTATTAGTCTCTTTTTTTCGGAAGATAATATAATTTTATGGTACTTTTAGGTGAAAAAGGTGATGCAGGAATAAGTGGAATGCCAGGTCCTGATGGTTTACCTGGACCCGATGTAAGTAGATGATTCTGTGAAAATAAATTGCATTCAATTTTTTGAATTATATTTCAGGGTCTTCCAGGCCGAGATGGTTATCCAGGTATTCCAGGCCGTAAAGGTGAATCTGGTGAAATGATTGGTGCTGATGGTATTAAAGGCCGTCGAGGAGCACCTGGTGAACCAGGAGTTAAAGGATATCATGGTGATGTTGGTGAAACTGGTAGAAATGGACGTGATGGGTATGAGTTTAATTAATACATAGATGACATACTATATTTTTTTATCTATTTATATTTTAGTTATGATGGAGCTCCGGGTGTACCTGGCCCACGAGTACATTTTTGCATGATAAATGTTCTATTTTCTAATAAGCTTTCTTTCTATATAGGGTGTATCTGGTGAGCTAGGACGACCAGGATCACAAGGTCTTCCTGGACCTAAAGGTATATTTGACGATTATATAGGAATAAACAATTAATAAATTATATTTTCTTTATTTTTAAAGGTCCAATAGGTCAAGCTGGACCTCCCGGTCAAGCACTTTCACGTGGACCACGTGGTCCTCAAGGTGAACCTGGTAATCAAGGTAAAACCGGACGACCTGGTGTTCCTGGTTTACCTGGTGACGATGCAGCATTAGAATCGACTGCACCTGGTTCACGCGGTCTTAGAGGAATGCCTGGTGATGCTGGGTAAGTGTCGATATATAGACATATGTGTGTACTAAATAGTATTAATTATGATTTTTTTTCTAGTTATGCTGGTGCTCCTGGTAAGTTAATTTATAGAATTTATTGATAATTTTATATTAAAAATATGATGCTAAATAGGTCTTCCCGGACAAAGTGGAGTAGATGGTCGACCAGGTACTAATGGTTTCCCTGGCCAACGAGTAAGAATAAAATTTCTCTAAATTATATGATCAAAGTAAATACATACATATTTTTTACGTGTAGGGAGAAAATGGTCGCCCTGGTATGCCAGGTTTAGCAGGTTAGTTAAATTGATTTTATTTATTGAAAAAAAAATATAAAGAATATATTTTATTTTCATTTTAGGAGAAAATGGCGTTAAAGGTAATCTTGCAAAGATCTTTGCAGATTGTATTTAGTTATTCTATATGTAGGTTATGCCGGTTTGGATGGACAACCTGGTCAATCTGGACGGTAAGAAAATTGACTTGTGTTTAAATATATGAATTTATTCCTATTTGTTAGACCTGGTTTACCTGGTATGAACGGACAAGCTGGTTTACCTGGTCTTCCCGGAGCTAAAGTAAATTTAATAGATTAAATTCGATTATTATTTGTATATTTCTTATCATCATAGGGTCAACCTGGTGAAATGGCTGTTGCAACACGTTCTGGACCACCAGGCAATGCAGGTCCAAAAGGTGTCACTGGAGAACGTGGTACAAATGGTATACAAGGAACACGTAAGTTATAATTAAATAAATAAATGAATTGAATTTGAAAATAATTTATCTAATTTAGGTGGTCTTCCCGGTCCACGTGGTTTATCTGGCAATCCAGGTAAATAATTAATATATTGAATTATATTATGATTTCACCGTTTATTGTGTAGGTTTGAATGGTCTTCCTGGATTAACTGGTGGACCAGGTCAAAAAGGTGAACGAGGTATGTATATTCATGATTTTTTATTGAGAAATAAATACATGATTATATATTGTAGGTGGTGCAGGACCTGGTTACTTAGGTGATACTGGTGCCTCAGGTTTACGTGGTCGACCAGGAGGTATATAATTTTAATAGAATTATTATTAATATACTTATTTTTCTTCCTTATTTAGCCCCTGGCCGAGCTGGAGGTGCAGGTACTCCGGGTGCACCTGGTTTACGTGGTTTCCCTGGTGATATGGTATATCGTTATAATGTAAATGAATTGTATTTTATTTATATCTTAATACATAGGGTCGTCCTGGTCAAAGTGGATTACCAGGCTTTCCAGGCAAATTAGGAGAACGTATGTATTCATACTTTTCAATTAAATCTCTTATTAAATCTTTTTTTTTCTTTGAAAATAGGTGGTGATAATGGTCAACCTGGATACCCAGGTTTATCTGGAATGAAAGGTCATCCTGGTGTACCCGGTGAACGTAAGTCAAAATACCTTTTGCTATTTTTTTTACATAGTATACATTATATAATTGAATCTAGGTGGTTTACCTGGTTCAGCTGGTATGAATGGTATGCCAGGTTTACAAGGAGTTAAAGGTTATCAAGGTAAAGTTTCTTTTGTTTTTTAATTGGATTATATATTTATTATTGAATAGGTGATGTCGGAGAACCAGGTATCGGTGGCGGCAATGGTGGATTTGGTCCAAAAGGAGAAATGGGTATGTATTGATATGAATAAAATAGATACGAAGAAGAATTTTATGTTGTTGTAGGTGAAGCCGGTTTACCAGGTCTTCCAGGTGCTCGAGGTCTTCCAGGTGATTCTGGTGACGGTATGTATATAGAAAATATATGATAGAATTAGTTGAAACATAAATATATATTTTTCTATTACAGCTGGTAGTTTTGGACCACGAGGCGAAGCTGGGTAAGTGAAAAAATAGTTAATGATAAATAAAATTTATTTTCTTATGTTTTTAGATCCGCAGGTCTTCCAGGTGGCCCAGGTCTTCCAGGTCGTGATGGTAAATTATTCAGCTAGCAAATAATTTTGTATTCTAAAATGTTTTTCTACTTATAGGACGTCCCGGTTTACCAGGTGCAAAAGGTGAAATGGGTGATTGGTTCAAAGGCATTAATGGTATGAGTATATAATAAATTTAAGAAAAACAACATTATGTTTTTCATATTTATCGTAGGTATTCGAGGTGAACGTGGTTTCCCTGGTCTTCCCGGTCTTCCTGGCCTTCCAGGTCTTCGAGGCATGGTAAATAAATATATATATATATATTTGTGTATGAGAAAAAAAATTAAATTATATATGTTTTTAGCCTGGCCTACCTGGTCCTAGTGGATTACGAGGATCACCTGGTCTTGTTGGATTTCCAGGTATATTCATAAATTGAAAAAAATATTGTATAGAATTATTTCTTTATGTATAGGTCTACCCGGTTTAAATGGCGCACCTGGTTTACCAGGCTCGAAAGGACAATCAGGACAAAGTGGTCTGTATATTGGGTTGACTGAAAAGTAATTATTATTGATGTTTTTTTTCTTGTTTCATATAGGTCTTCCAGGTGCTTCTGGACAACCTGGTGATCGAGTAAAGTTTTGTTAATATAGTTATCCTTGGTAGACGTTTTTATTTTTAGGGCTTTCCTGGTCGTGCTGGTTTACCTGGTCTTCCCGGTATGAAGGGTATGATGGGAGACCGTGGTCGTGATGGACAAGCTACTGAAACAGGTAATTATAATAAATATATATATACTTATTCTAAATTTATTTAAAATTGTATTTTTTAGGACGAAAAGGAGAAGCAGGTGACGCTGGTGCATCAGGTATGCCAGGTCTTCCTGGAGCAATGGGTGATGCTGGTATGTAATATATATTTATATTCTTTCTGTATCTATAATTTTTCTATTCTAGGTGTTCCGGTAAGTTTATGATGAATAAAAGAAGTATTATTTTATGTTTATTATATTACTTCAGGGCTTCCCAGGCCCATCTGGTCCACCGGGAGCACCAGGTAATTTAACTGAATGATTTATGAATGATATATCATATATGAAATGAATTCTATTTCTATAGGACGAGATGGATATCCTGGTTTACGTGGAGAACGAGGTTTATCGGGTATTCCAGGAAAGACAGGCCGACCAGGTAATTTTCTATTTCATATAGTAAATCTATGATATTATATTTGTCGTTTTAGGCTTCCCTGGTATGCAAGGATTTAAAGGAAATGCTGGCTTACCTGGACGTCCTGGTGTCAAAGGTATCCCCGGTGATAGTGGTATGTATCATAACTTATAATTTCAATCAGAATTAATTAAATCAATGTGATATCTTATTTGTATTTTAGCTGATCGTAATACACCTGGTCAACGTGGTGAAAATGGTCGTAATGGTATGCCAGGTCAACCAGGTGCTCGGTAAGATATTTCTACTATAAAATAATATATTAGAGTAAGTATTTGTCTTTCTTATTTTCAGAGGTCAACCTGGTGACAATGGTCCACAAGGTCCACCAGGCTCTGATGGTATGATACTTTTATCTATCTGTATTAATGCGTTATCTATGAAATATTTTTTTTATTTTCAGGTGTTGGAGCAGTTGGTCTAAGAGGTCAAACTGGAGATCGTGGTCAAAATGGTTTATCCGGTCGACCAGGTCCAGCTGGATATCCTGGACGAGATGGTAAACCAGGTTTATCTAGTCAACCAGGTAGAGTTCATTATATTTTGGTTGATATATAATACGTATTTAATATTTTAGGCGCACCAGGTCTTATTGGAATGAATGGTCTTCCTGGTAACCCAGGTCTTCCAGGCTCAAAAGGATTACCAGTAAATAAATATTATATTTTGTTATATTATAATTCATGATTTTATTTTTAGGGTCTACCAGGACCTTCAGGTAATCCAGGTCTTCCAGGCCGACGAGGTGATTCAGGCACATCAGGTAAATTTGATATTTTATTCAAGAGCCGTTCATCTTGACTATCATACTTTTTTGTTAAGGATTACCTGGAATGGCTGGACGTAAAGGAGAAAATGGTGATGCTGGTTAGTTTTATTATTATTTCTCTATAGATTATATTATTAAATACAATTGTAATTCTAGGTTCAGCAGGTCAACCTGGTCTCCCCGGTTTAGCAGGTCAAAAGGGAGAAGCCACTTATGGAATAGTAAGAAGATAATTTATTATAAGAATTCTCTTTATAAAGTATTTTATGTTCTTTAGATGCGACAAGAAGCAGCTCCTAAAGGTGAACGTGGTGCTCAAGGATTCTCTGGTAATAAAATAAGAAATCTATACAACAAAAAATTCTAAATATTTCTATTTAATTTGTTTTAGGTGTCTCAGGATTACCAGGTCAACCAGGTTCATTTGGACAAAAAGGTTATCCTGGTCAAGTTGGTCTTGCTGGTCGTCCAGGTACATATTTATTTGAAAGAAAAACAAATATCTATTTATTTCTTTTTCTATTATTATTATAGGCAATCCAGGTTCATTAGGTGGTCGTGGTCCAGTTGGTGATATGGGTCTTAATGGAGCGTAAGTTAGAACATATATATATTAATCTAACTGATTGTCATATTATATTATTTAGACCCGGTTTACATGGTCAACCCGGTCCACCAGGTATATTATCAATTAACTATAATAATTTTAATCTATTGATTTTTTTTCCTATTAAATAGGTATTGCTGGACCTCGAGGACCTCAAGGTGAAGCTGGTGAAGGTTCATTTATATTCACACGGTATATAATCATAAAAATGAAATCTATTATTAAACGTTCGTATTTATTATAGACACAGTCAAGATAGTACAACTCCACAATGTCCACATCAAACACAAAAATTACAAGATGGTGGTTATTCATTTATGGGTATGCAAGGTGATACATATGCTGCTCATCAAGATCTTGGTAAAAAATTCTTTCTATAATTTTTGAAACTTATCATTCTGTTTCTTCTTTTATTATTTAATTAGGTTCATCGGGTAGTTGTTTACGTCGTTTCAGTGCTATGCCATTCTTATTTTGTGATATCGGTAATGTATGTCATTATGCATCACGTAATGATTATTCATATTGGTTATCAACCAATGAACCAATGTCAGCTAGTATGGCACCATTTGAATCAAAGGATATACCAAAACATCTAAGTCGTTGTGTTGTTTGTGAATCACCAACACCTGTATTTGCAGTACATAGTCAATCTCAACGTGTTCCAACATGTCCTGATGGATATGATCTTTTATGGACTGGTTATAGTTTTATATTTACATCAGCTGATGGTGGTCGTGGTGATCAACAAAGTTTACAATCACCCGGTTCATGTCTTGAAAAATATCATGATCGACCATATTTTCATTGCAAAGATCAATCACATTGCAATTATTATCCAAATATGATGACATTTTACTTAGCAACATTAGATGATTATACTGGTTTTGAAAAACCAAAAGTACGTACATTAAAAGCTGGTACACAACGAAATTATGTTAGTCGATGTGCCGTATGTCATGCAAATTTATTTAAACAAACAGCAAATGGACCATCAGCATTTTTTGCCCAAGTAAAGAAACTTTAAAAAAACATCAACTGACAATTGTTTCCATTTGTGTGTTATTTGGGTATATTCATGTTATCTTACACTTTCTCTATTTTTCTCTTTTATTTTGCTCTTTTAACTTTATGACTATGAAATAAATTCTTTTCTTTTTTACTTGCTCTTTATATGTATGTGTGACTTATAGTAGATTTTATTTGCGTGTTAACTATATAAATCTCTTTTTACTTCTCTTCTTTTTTTTGTCGTTTATCTAGTCATCAAAAATAAAAAAATCAAACAGCAGAAACACACATATATAATAATTTATTGTTTAAGAAAGTTTTCTATATATAATTTAAAGTAATCTGAAAAAAAATATATAACTAATCTAATATCTTTATTATAATTCAAACAAATGAGCTGATCTATTATCAATATTAAACCATAACAATAAAGTTATAATTAGAAGTATATATATGCTTGATCAATTAAACTTATTTATATGGTTGTTTAGTATTACTGGTAACTCACAAGTTAATGACGATAGTCATTATAAATATAGAGTGTGAACATGTTTTTATCATCGATAAAAATCTCAGATTATTTCCTTGAGTGGCAGGAGAGATATTCAATCGTTTCTTCATAACATGCCTTTTCATTACGTATATAATTGATATAAACAGATAAATCTTCATCTAATCATATGAGAAAATGCCTGTTATTTTCTAAGACTTATATATGATTCGTTGAGATATTAGTATTATTTATTTTTTAATTGTAAATTACTTTTACATAGACGTCCTCTCCTTCATTCTTAACAAATACGCTACTTTACATGTTCGAGTACACTTCTAACAAATAGATTTTTTATTTAAACTATTAAATCTATGTATAACAAGAATATAAAAAAATGTACATTTTCAAATTGACAATAGAGAAGATGACCCATTTATCATTTAAGTATTTATCCTCTACGAAAAAACGTCATTTTGTAATAGAAAATCTATTGGCAACAATGATTAGTGTCACAATATCGTTTGTAAAGGTCATTTTTTGTTATTCTTTGTTTCGAAAAGAACATTTGATGTAATAAATAGAAATTTAAAATAATACAATCTACTTTCGATAATAAATTATCGTTTTGCTAGACTTTCTAAATGTAAAATTAATGTACATTCATGACCAAATATACAACATTATTTTTTTATTTACATATATTTAAGTTTTATTTTCTTTTGTTACATTATTATCATAAAACAAATTTTTTTTCTGTCTTTGTTTCTATAAGAAACTAAAAAATGATTCATTCGGATGTGTGTATGTATTTCGATGCCATAGAAGCAAATTTATGCTTTTTATTTTATTTACATATATATTGAAGAAAAAAAAAGATCATATATTGTTTATTAAAATTAGTATATATTCAATAAATGATATATCTTTTCAATTATTCATATCAGAATAAAAGAAAATAATTAAGAAGTAATTGTCGTCAAAGTTAAAAAAATGAAGTTAATATTATAGATTAACTTGTCCTACAATTACATTTTGTTCAAATATTGAAAAGTATATTTATCTATATACATGCTTTAAGACAAAAACAACTCATTCAGTTTTTTTTTGTTCTTTTTTACTTTCAATATATACATAGTTGCTCTTTTGTTTAAGATGTACATTCAATCTTTTTCTTTCTTTTTTCTTCTTTTTAAAAGTAAACTGAAGTGAGAGTAAAGAAGAAATTTGTTGTCGTTTCATTTCAATTTATACAACAGTCATTGCTAAATGCATCGAATGTCGTTCAATCTCGTTTTTTTTTCTTCTCTTAAGTGACTTTTAAATGCTGCCAAGTTACCATAACTATTTATATTATTAGTCAATTCTATTACAGTTTTTTTTATTATGTTTATCTCATCTCGAACTCCACCGGTGCCACCATCATCGATATCTCGTTTTGATAGTAATAGTGAACGTAGTTTTCATACAAATACATCATCAATAATTCCATCAACATCAATACCAAAAAATTTTAATATTCCTTTCGCTATTCAACATGGATATTTTCGTTGTATTCGATATTTATTAGAACTTTCACATGATCCAAATGAACGTGATAATCAATTGCATACACCATTAATTTTATGTTCGTATATAGAAAATGATAGATGGAGTTTATCACTTGCTCAAAATTTACTTGAAAAAGGTGCGAAAATTGCCTTAACAGATCATGCAAGGCGAAATGCGTAAGATAGATTTTGTTTGATAGATTATATATTGAGAATTTTGATTTTCTTAGTATGCATCATGCTTGTGCTCTACAACGTATACATCTTGTTAAACTCTATTTATCATGTATGGAATTTGATATAGGATCAAAGGATTGCGATGGAAATACTTATTTACACTATGCAGCTATAACTGGTAATTGAACAAAACAAAGTGTTATTTAATTTTCGTTTTATTAATGAATAATTATATATTTTTTTTAATATTATATAAGGAAATTGTGAAGCAGCTGAATTATTGATAAGAATAGCAGATAAAATGGGTGCACATCTTGATCAATGTGTTAATCGTGAAGGTAGATATAGTATTTTTTATTTGAATTTTTTGTATTTATAAATTCTTATTTAGGATGTTCGGCAGCGGTTCTTGCACTTCGTTATGGACATATTGAATGTGCTAATCAAATTATTCATCGTGATTGGGATGAATTTTTTGTTGTACCTCGTCCACTTTCAGTCTATGAAACTCCACCTATGACTGACATTAATCATAATCTAACTACAGCATCAAAACCAAAAAGTAAAATATCACAAAATTCATCGACAAATAAAAAAGATAGTCGTCCATCAACACTTTCTTTTGGTTTATTTAAAATACTTTTTAATGAAAGCGATAAGAAATATTTCACACATTTAGCTAAATTATGCGATGAAGGACAACAATATAATCGAAATATTAAACATAAAAATCCAGACATATCCTCAATAATTAATAATGTTAATCAAGTTAAATCAACAGTTAATAATCATTCACAAAAACCCAGCGCAGAAACATTTCTTACAGAATTACAAACAGTAAAAACTCGAGACGAACATAAAATATCTCTAGATAAAAAAGAAAATACAAATGGACTACCACCACGAATACCTGTATCCATACAACATCATGTATCAATTAAAGATCCTAGACATTCATCGTATGATAGAAATAAATCTAGAGCACATACACCGGTTAAACATCAACATAATTCAGATTTCGTTATCAATCGTTGTGAAACTACGACTCCACCTTCATTTGATTCTTCACAAAGAAAAACAAATTTACAACGTTCTAAAACACTTTTTCCTACTCGTAATAAAATATCTAATAATATCGATGATACGAATTCTCGAAAATCTCCATCACCACATAAAAAATCAAGAAAAAAATCAGCATCAAACAATCGTCCGAAATCAGCTTCATTTACTTCTAGACCTCAACATTCGAATTTAACATTTGAATCGTCAACTTATTCAAAAACATTTTTTGCTGGTCGTCCATTATCAGCACTTTTACAAAATCATCATTGTCGTAGTCCGGTACAACATATAATTGATCCGTCATGTTCAATCCGGGAAGCAAAAGGTGCAGCAAGTCGATATAATAATCCAGAAGAATTATTTGGTATCAAACCT
>CAJNOI010000308.1:58302-80208 GCA_905250115.1 Adineta steineri | reverse complement strand
GATTGAATAACATTTGATGTAAGATCAATTGTTTCATGAAGAATTTCATCACGACGATGAAGTAACTCCGATTCACGTTTATTTGACATAATAGTTTTTTTCGTAAATATTGCGCGAATTTATTTTTTCAAGATGATGAATAGTTTTCAAATTTATTCAAGTTGAAAGTCAAACATAACAAGAATGAAGCACAAAGAACAAATACAATAACAAAGAGAGAAACAGAAAGAGATTAGTATAAAACATATCATCTTTTCTCTTTCCTCAAAAAAAATCCCCGAGAATTTCATCTGTGTAATACTCAAGACAGAGATGTACTCAAAAAAAAAGAAACAATAATAATAATAATAATAATAATAATAATAATAATAATACTATCACTTTATCCAGAAAAGAAACAGAAAACATTTTGAATAGTTATAACAAATAAGGAAACAAAAAATTCTAGAAGTGCACTAATAATGTGCAATACAAAAAGAGAAGAAAGAAAGTCACTCTTTGATTATTTTAATGTGTTACACCTCTTCCACCTCGTCGTGCTCCTCGACCACGAATACCACCACCATAAAATGGTGTTGTTGTTGAATTTTCATAGTTTGGTGCTGCTGGATAACCAGTTGATTGATAATTTGTTGGCGAAGCAGCTGTTGGATATGTAGGACGAAATGTATGAGGAAATGGGCGACGTTTTTTTGCTTCAACATTCACTTGTTGATTTTTTAGAAGATTCTCATGATCAGCGATGATTGCTTTAGCCATTTCAATTGATTGACAAACAACAAAGGCAAAATTTGCTGCACCAACTTGAGATCCTGTATTACCAATACGAACAAGTAGAAGACGACCATAGGGTCGAAATAATTCATGAATCTAAATTTAAAAAAAAAAAATAATAAAGAAAATTCTATTTCTTTTCTTTTTTTTACTTCTTGTTCAGTAACTTGAGCAGAAAGATTTCCAATAAATATTTCTTGATCATCTGTATAACCAGTATGTAAATAACCTTCTTCACCAGTTCCATAATACCATGACTCATCATAATAATCATTCGCATCTTGTGGATGACCACGTGTTGCTCGTGCACTACGATTACCTGATTTAGATGCTTTTTGTTTACCAGTTTTAGCTGTTTTTGCTCCAGTTCCTGCTGCTGGTGCTGCTGCCACTGCTACTGCTGTTGTTGGTTGACTTTCGATTGTAGTTGTTGTTGCTGATGCTGTTTTTTCTTTCTTTCCAATAGCATCTCGATAAGATTTAGGTTTTGATGATTGTTCTTTTTCTTGTGTTTTCTGTTGTTGATCAACAGGAGTAACTGGTGGTGTAAAATTACCTTTTGGACTTTTATTTATTGCAGATTTGTTTTCTTTTTTATCTATTCCATTATCCGAAAAATCAATCTTTATTATAGCTGATGGAGTTAATGGTATTTGTACCGCTGAAGTTGGTGGTGGTGTTTTTGTTGGAACAGTTCCAAATGATGCTACTAAAAAAAATATTTATAGATATTACATTAGTTGTCAAAATACCTTCATGAGTATCTGTTGTTGATGATATTTTTGTATTATTATTATCTGTTGTTGAAATTGGTGTTGTTATATCTTGATATCTAAAAATATCATTGTGTACATAATATTTTTGTTTAGCATTTGCTGTTGGTGCAAGAACAAATGTTTGAACAAAACGTTTCATAATCGGTGTTTGATTATCTATGACTGGTGCTGTTGATATTTCTCCACAAACTTGTACAACAACTGATGAACCAACAGTTGAATGACAATCAACTTGACGAATTTTAACATGACGTTGTTTTAATGATAATTCTTCAATACGTTTAGCGATATTTTCTATATCAGTTACAGTTTTATTTGGATCATCATGCATAAAAGTCGATGATGATGAATAGAAACGATGCAAAGATTCTGGATGTTCATGAAGAAGACGATAATATTGAACAACAAATGCTTTACCAATTTGTTGTGGGGAAACATCATTTGAATTATTTGTTGTTGTTATTGTAGATGATGACATTTTTACTATTTATATGATGAACAAAACAAGAGAATACGTTATTATGTTGGATAGATTATGGAGAAAAACATTTAGAAAATCTAAAAAAAAAGTACAAATAATATTTTTATTTTGTATTGGAATAAAAAAAGAATCAGTTAATGATAATGATATCTATATGGTACAGTTAAACGATTGATTGTAGTTGATTTTACGGGTAAATCATTTTTCGTATAATGTGAACATAAATCAATTATATTAGAAAATTTTGGACCATTTTCTGAGATAAAATATTCTTCATGCTTAAAATAGAATAAATAAGAAAATAGAATTGATAGAGATTGAATAATACTTTTCGATTTTGATAAATATTCCATGATAATATTGGTGAATGGTCATTTTCATAAACTCGTAATGCCTTTTCAAAAGAAAATATAATTAAATCTTAATTAATTGTTTTTTATTTACCAAAGTACAATCCAATTCAGGATTGTTTTTCTGTGAGACAGCAAAGACTCCTGATTTATTGATATCGTGAAGAATTCTAAATAATATTTTTACAAAAAACTTTTTTTTTATTAAAGTTTTAAGTTAAATACGAACTTATATAAATCTTCGAATTTTCCTTGATAAAAAATATTCTCTATATTTAACTAAAAAGCAAATAAATTTTAAAATAAAATAACCAAAGATTTCTTTGTTTTACTGTTAATATTTTTGGATTCAGTACAATATAGTTTAGACTTTCGTCTGAGGGTGTTGCTGATGTACCAATTTCATTGGGAATTATACCTACACTATTTAACAAATAACTTGTTTTTATTTCCGTGATGAACAAATAAAAAGAAGTATACTTACGGTCTAGGTTTTGGTGGAATAGGTGGTCCTGGTCTTTTAACGATGGCTACATTACCATTATTGGAATTTTTGCCTAAATAAAAACCATATCAGAATATAATCAAATCTTAATATAGAAAAATGAATCATTGGATTATAGCTAGAAACATACAGCAAGCAGCAATGAAGAATAATCAATACCATGAACAGGTTTTACATCACTATAATTCATGAAATACGTTTAAAAACTCCAACGAATAAATTATAACATACGAATCTTCACCATAAGTTTCATTTGATTCAACTTTAAGCTTTTCAATCACTTTATTCAATATTAGTAACCAATTCTGAAAAAAGAAAATGAAAAAAATAAAATGCTAGTTTATTATATATTTATTTACATTTCGAGTATCTTCTGTATCACAAATAAATATTTCTTTTTTCGGTGAAGTTTTTGGTATTAATTCAAAACAGAATGATGGTCTTGATAGTGGTGAAAATTTCCATCCTGCATCTTTTTTTGGTTCAAAAAAACATTTTTCAGCTCTAAAAACGAATGTAAAGAATAATAAAATATTGTTTAATTTAATTTTATTCACTTTTCATATTCAATTAAATCAAGACAAGCAAATAAATTTTTTGTGTATCTATTTTCAAATAAATACAGTTTCATAGATTCAGATTCATCAGCATATTCTGTTTTAACTAAACAAGTAATATATTGTTTTTGATCTAAAAGAAGAATTTTTTTAAGAAATACTTCATTTATATATATAAAAACTACCTTGTTTATAATGAAGTTTATCTTCAAATATAATATTCTTTTTAATTGAATCATATGTATGTTTAGATGGATCCATTCTGAAATAGGTTTGTTTTTTTATTTAAAATAAAAATAAAAATGAAAATAAAAAAAATATTTTATTTCGATTTTATTCAATATAATAATTTTCATGTTCGTTATATTTATAAGGTTTTTTAAGATAAACATTTCGTATATCCATAGGTAATTCATGAGTTGTATAGTATTGACACAGTTGAATTATATCGACAAACTTTCGATTATCTTTTTTTGATAAACCATATCGATTTCCCTAAGAAAAAAAAAGATATGTTTATTGTATTTTCAAATTAAAACAAATAATTTATTCGTACTGGAAATTCTTCTATTCTAAAACATCGAACATCACTCGAATTATGATACAAACATAATGTCTAAAATATAGATCCACCATATAAGTTTAAAAAAACGAAACTATTCTAAAATCTTACATAATTGTGATCGTTTGAATTTGTTTTTTTCGATTGAGGCCGAATAAGAAAAGTACCATATTCACCCGTTTTAGTAATAACACTTTAAAGAAACAATTAAAATAAGGTTTTTTTAATGTTTATTTGTTTTACCTTCTATAATCATTATTTTCATTCGAATAATAAATATCATTCCATAACATTTTCTAAGAATTATTTATATTTTAGAAAAAAAATATGATTTTCTTTTGTTTTACTTTATTTTGTTGAATATGTATATCATTATTTGATTTTAATGGAACAGATGATCTCGAATGATGAACTGGATCAACTACAGAATAAGGTGACATATCTGGATTAGATTGACTTCTGGAAGAATTGAATATTTCTTCTAAATTTCATACGATAAATATTATTTAGTAATCATACGGAATACATACGTTTATTTATATTACAACCATTAGTACCTTTAAATAAAAAAAAACAAATATTGATATAAAATTTAAAATTGAATATAAAGATATAGCAATCAGAATACAAATCAAATTGAGCAAAGAAAAAGGATTTCTTTTTTTAATACCCTGTTTTAAAGAACTCGATGGTTTATCTCGAGATTCTTCGATAGGTATCGGTGTTAAACTGACAAGATAATACATTAGAAAATATTAAAAAAGATTTTCATTCTATTTACTATCCAAGTACAGGATCTGCCGGTGGTAATTTTAGTTTTAAAACAAGATTTTCTAACATATTCACCCAAATCTAAAAGATTTATTTCGAAAGAAAAATTTCAAATATATTTTTTAATAATTACCGTTCGTGTTGGATCATCTTTTGCACCAAATATTTCCGCATTTTCTTTATCAATAAATTTCAATTCAAATAAAAAACATTTCGGTATAGGTGTTATTGTCTTATTACATCGGTTATTAATTCTACAAAAAAAAAATTATAAGATCATCAATAGAGAAAAATTCTTTTCAATTTACATTGTTTTCTTATTGATGGAAAAAAAATTCGATGAAGATTTTTTTTCATCAGGAAATAAATATAACCCAATAATATCTTCCATATTTTCAACAGGCATTCGAACTAATACAACACGATATATTTTAACTAAAAGAAAAAATTTTCAATTCTTGAAATAAAATTTATTGAATAAAACGTACAAACCGATTGACCGAGAACATTTGTATTGCATAAATAATGTAAATTATCTTGATAAATAATCCATTGAGATTGGATATCTTTATAGCTATAAGTTTCATATTCATATAGAGTTTTAGTGTCACCAGAAAGTTTTTTAAATATAGTTTTTAATGTTCCCATTTTGAAAGAAATTTATTTTTTGTCACTTGGGACAATACTTTATCTGAAAAAAAACCAAGTAAATGTTATCTTCTATCGATAAACACTCGAAAAGATAACCTGTTAATATAATTAGAATGAAAAACTTAGAAGGGCAAAAAAAAAGAAATTAAAATTTGCTCGAATAATGTAAATAGTATGTATATGGCCATTTTAAACAAAGATTTCCAACAGATGCTTTGGATGTATTATCTCGTGATGATGAACGAGGTAATGGATGATTTGTATAGTATTGACAAAGATTAGAAATACTATCAAAACTCGGTTGATTAATATCATTTATTAAACTAATTTTATTATTCTACAATTTCAAAAAATAAAATATACATACTCTATTTTAAAAACAAAATAAAAACTTACCGATAGATATAAAATTTTATATTTAATAATTCCACCGAATGCATAAATACTTAATGTCTAATAAAATCAAATTTTTCACTTCCTATTTTTAATAAATATATGACATACATATTTATGTTCATTGAGTTTGTTATTATTTTCTGATTGAGGTCGAATAAGAAAAGCACCAATTTCACCAACGTCATTCAAAACACTATTTATATTAAGAATAGAATTTCTTTTCAAATAATTGTTTTTTTTACCGTGCATGATCCTGCAATTCATTAGAATAAAAAATATCATCCCATGTAAATAACTAAAATAAAATCTAAGATAATTTACAAAAGATTTTTGTTTAATTTTTACTCGATCTTCCAATAATGTTGATTGATGTCTATGAGAAATCTCATCATCTTCTTTAATTACAGATGGTAAAATTTCTTGAGCTTGAAGATAAATATTTTTTTCTGTCGTTTGACAAACAGGAAGACTATGACTTCGATGCATTCCATTTTGTTTCTTATTATTTGAGTTCAACGGTTCATCTTTCGGTATTGGGGGAGGTGAACGATGTGGTAACATAAAGATACTACTCGGAATGGATGAAGTACTATGAAGTCCATTATTAATTGCTGATTGATTTCCACTGAATATAATTGATTATTAATCGAAAATATATATATATATCTTACTCTTTACTGTCAACAAATGGTTCATAATGTGAACGAACATAAGCATTAACATGTTCTAAAATAATATTAAAATATTAAGATAAAGAAAAATAGGTTTTTATTCAAAGAGAACAGCAAGAATCAGATATGAGCATATTATTATATCTCAAAGTATTTTATTCAGAATACCCGTTTTATAGGAATCTTCTTTCCAACTTCGTCTAAAATTTGGTTCATTTATCGATAAACTGATCGAATACAACACATAGATATTACAAACAAAACTGTTAGGAACTTACTTGTCTAAAATTAAATTTTGTTTTGTCCAATCTAATGCTTCACTAATATATTTAATCCAATTCTACGTCAAAAAAATTTCGAATTCAAATAAAGTTCTTATTTTTTGCATACATCTCGTTCGATGACATTATTCGCACCAAATATTTCAATATCATTTTGATGTTTTCCAGTTAATTCAAATAGAAAATATTTCGATTTTACTGGTTTTGAACATTGATCAGATATTCTAATTAAAAAGAAAAGAAAAACTTCAAATCTTCTTCCACTTTCAAAATAAATTCTTCACCTTTCATATTCATTCAATTGAAAAAAATTCGATGGTTTTTGTTGTTGATTTCTGTATAAATAAATCGCCATTATTTCTTTATTATCATCCGTAGGAATTTTTGCTAACACAACATAATAAATAGCAACTAAAGCAAAAATACATGGTTATAAATAAATTCATTTTTTTCCGTTACATTGTGAAATATTGAGTAGTTTTATTCGATCATAACGATAATTCAGATGTCCTTCACAAATAATCCATGTCTCATTTAAATCCGAATGTTTATATAAAGTATAATCAATAAATGAGTTTCCATTTTTTTTTAATGTTCTACTCTTTGATACTAAAGAAAGTAAAATCATATGTTTAATAACAACATAGTTTTCTTCTTAATCATACGCATGATTTTTCTTATCTAAAAAGAGTTATTTTATTTATTTAAATAAATGCATGAGGAAAAACAGAATATTTATTTATATTAAAAATCCTCCACGTAAAGCTAAAACTAAATGAAGAACACTTCCAGCATTAACATTATATTCACTAACTGTTTTATCATCCATCATTTGTTTACCACCAAAAATCAGACGTTGTTGTGGTGGAGGAATTCCTAATTAGAAATAAATGAGTTTTATTAAATTAAGAAAAAAAATTACATTACCTTCTTTTTCTTCAACACGTTCTTTAATACGTTCGATTTTATCTGTACCATCGATATCAACTTCAATTTCTTTACCAGTTAATGTTTTTACTTTGATCATCATTTTTCAGACTCAAGTGATTTACAATTTAGTTTCGTTTTAAACTGAGTTTTGTCTATTCAATGGTATTCTATGGAATATGAGTCAGAGAATTTTTTTTTCTAGAATTTTAATAATATTTTTCTGTTGAAAGAAATATTTTTTTATTTTTATCGAATTTATATTTATGAGAAATAATTTCGTAAATTAATTTACAACAGATGTCATCTGTTGAAGTAAAGAGACAAGATATATATTTATTATTGGAATTGATTTCAATCATTGGTTGTTTAAAGAAGGAATTTAGTCAGTCATAGAAATATAAAAATTGAAATAAATGTATATTGTTTTATTTAACAAGGTTATATGTATTTATTCGTCCTTCGATGGAGAAAAAAAACGAAATATCCAAATCATGTAAATAGGATCTATCATAAGCATATACATTTTTATATTGAATAAATAAAAATATTTTTTAAATAAACTATTCTTAAGGTCGTTTGTTAATAACATTCTTTTTTTACAATAGCCTAGAAGTCAAATTGAAAGTTCAATGTCTTGTTTTATGTTTGAATGACGTACTTATTCATATGCTCATGGACATCATTCATCATTGTCAATAGAAATGAAAGAGAGCAGAACAAGTGTGAAGAATCGAGTGGTTGACTACAGTGCAGTGCTTTCCATCAGCTTCATCTCATCTGTCTACACCCCTTCTTGTGATGTAATGGAAAGAGTTGCCTTTCAATGACAAGTGATTATACATTCAGTGCTAAAATATTACCACAAGAAAGTTACATATAGACACGTATGAGCATCGTTCATGAAAGAAGAAAAAAAAAAGAAAATCGATTCGTTTACATTTTCTTTCTCTCCCTCTCTCTCTCTCTCTTGTATTTTATCTACATATTTTAGACAAAAGAAGAATGTCGACAAATCGACTAACATCATTTAATAAACGTCCTATAATGATGAATAATCATACACATTCAATAAGTAAGTATAATTGTAATATTTTTAATAATAATCTCTCTTTTTCTCGTTTATTAGCTGATATACTCGGTCATGAACAAATTGATTTAACACGTTTAAAAAAACAAGCACAATTAACACAAACACAAATACCTAAAATTCCACGTATAACACGTACATTAAATACACTTGAAAGTGTTTTGAAAATCTTAGAAGAACATAGTCGATTATCAAAATGTCAAATTGATAAACTTATTCAATCAGTTGAAAATGAAAATCATCAATTAGCACGAGTAACATTATTCTTTTTTTCGAAATTTTCTTATTGTTTTTGTTTTCTATTAAAAGCAATTACATGAATCACAAGTAGCTTATTTAAAATTACAAGCACATACAGCTTCATTACAAAGTTTAAAAGAATGTTATTGTCGATATGCTCATATGCTTGATGGTGCAAGAACAATGTTTAATGCATATCAACAAACAACAACAAAACGAGATTCAATTGATCAAGTTAAGCTTGGTCTTAAAGAATGCACTCAAGTTAGTCATTTTGTTTCTTACGTCATTGAGGATAGTTATACAAAAATATGACATAATCACTTGGTTTCTATTAGATGTGTTGACATGTTGAAGGAAACACTTCTTATGAGATATATTAGTTCTATTCATTCATTATGACATAGTTCACGAATACATCTGTCATATTCAAACAAGAGATAAAAATGTTACAAATATTCTCTATGTTTACAATCTCTTATTGTTGATTAGGATAATTATTTATCATAATACAAAGGAATTTTTTTTGTTTTGAATAGACTTTATGTGCAATTGAAGCTCAATTAGAAGCAATGTTAGGTACATTTGTATTAAATCTTCAAGAAATTAGTGGTTTTTCACGAATATGTCCTGGAGATGAATATGAATTAGTTATACGTTATGGACAACAAAAATGGAAAACTCGTGGTCGAATACGTAAACATGATCGAAATGAACAAATTTGGACTCAACAAATATTTAAATTAAAAGCTAAATTAGCTGATTTATTATTAATTAAAATTAGTGAAGTTAAATTATTAGGTGTTTCATTGAAAACAATTGGAACAAAATGTTTTGAAGTTAATAATTTTTATTCTATTGAACCACAACGAATGATTATTAATGCGAATCAAAGTGGAACAATTAAACTAATCTTTTTAATTCATTGGGAGTAAGTTTGTCATTTAATAAAATACGAAACTTCTATACAAGATTAAATATAATTTTTCATGCGTATGATTCTTAGTTTCCATATTAAATAGAGAATGTCAACAATGACCTTTTTTTTCTAATAAGAAAGTCAAATATGCTTGTTAGAATTTGACTACATAAGCAGGTATTTGCATCGTTAATATATATAAAAAATCGTATGTCAACGTAATATTATTAATATTAACATTAAATATGAGCTTGCAAGGATTATGAACTAACAGGATATATGGTCATATTAATCGTTAGAAAATGAATGATAATTTAAATATGTTGATATGCATTATTAGTTGCGACACTTTAGATATATCAATTATTCTCCCTGAGTAACGAAAAATTGAATCCGTTTAATCAAAAAGAGTCTTACAATTTTTTTATAGATACTCATCGACCTCCATTATTACGCAAGTTTATATAGAAAAATTCCGAGAATTTAAGATTATATTTGTTTATAAACAATTTTTGAAATTTTTAACATTGAAGAATATTTAACTAAAAATTAAATTGTTTTCTTTTCTATGTATTTAGTCTCTATGATCAAGTTGATACAAAATTTACATTTTATAATCCAAATCGAACATATAACGATGTAACACGAACATGGTCAATGTTTGTTGGAAATACAACATTACTTCGAACTGTAAATGATACACTTTCTTCATCTTCTTCTTCTAATCAATATTCTTCTAAACGTTCATCAACATATTATCCAATACATTCAGAAGAAACGAATGAATATTTACCATTTACTCCTCCTCTAACTGATGAAAGTAATCATTATGATGAAATTCATTTAGAAAATAAAAATGTTGAAATACCAAAAGAAGAAGTAATTATATATAAAATATTATTTTCTATTCAAAAAGTATTCATTTTTATTCTATTTAGATTTCAGATAATTTACTTGTTCATGATGATACTCGTTCGTCATCATATTCATCATCATCATTTGCTGTTGGTTTAAATTCTGATGAAATTTCATCAGCAGTATCAGTTGATTATTGTCATAGTGAAGAAGAAGAAGAAGAAGAAACTGAGAATGAATCAATTTACGAACTTGATTTACTTATTGATCAAGTTCGAACATGTTTAGATGATTTACGTCTTATTGATCGATCATTTTCAATAATATTTGATAAAATTGAACAGATTATAAATGATTTAGATAAAATAATTAAACTACAAATTCATGAACAAACCGAACAAACATTAGAAATTGAAAATGTTCTTTGTGATTTTAATTTTTTAAATGCTATTGATGATGAAGATACATCAAAAACAATTGATTCAGGTTTTGAAGGTGAACAACAAATAAAACAAAATGAAAATTTTACATCAAATATTAATCAAATAACGAATACTATTTTTGTTGATATTCTTAATCGATTATTAATTCTTCTTCATGTAAAAAATATTTTTCTTTTTATTGATTTATTTTTATTCTTCTTTTTTTATAGTATATTCAAAATCGTTCAAATTCTGATGATGATCTGATTCTCGAACGCCTTAATGAGCAATATGATCAATTGACAATGGCCATATTTTGGTGTCAAAATCATGTACAAGATGTTAAACAAGGTAAATTAAATATTCGAGAGTTACGAATAATTCATAGTCTTATATAAGAGAAAATGCAGTAGTTGTGACCGATAGAAGAAGAAGAGAAAAAAAACTTTTTAATCAATACTGAAGATCACTTCAACAGTACGAGATTCTTACTTACGGGACAAAGACATAACGTACTAGGTGTTCGGAATTGATTTTCTTTTAACCATTTTTACTGGTAGTCCGTAAAAGATGTTGGTCAGGAAATTATAGTTTAATGGGTGGGTGTGGGTATGGGTGTGTAGTATGAGAGAAGAATCGCTTAAATATCCACTCCCACACCCTCAAGATTTCACTAGAAATATTTTTTGATTGTGTTCTTTTAGCATTATCTCAATCTGATCCATCAATTATTGAATTTTGGTTAAAATGTTGTTCAAATGAAACATTTGTTATTTCTTTTGAACAATGTCTCAATGAAATAATGAAATATTTCAATTGTACTCAAGGTTAAATTTTGCTTTTGTTTATTTATATAAATTAGTTTTGTTTGTTTCATTTAGATGTTGCTCAATATTTATTAAATAATCTTTGTTGTCTTCCATTTCGAAATAATTTTACTCATCCAAAATATCTCACACTTATACAAATTTGGTTTCTTTTAAAACAATCTCGTTCACAACTTGAAAAAGATATTCAGATAGCTAATGAGCAAAGTAAATTGAAATAAAATTTTTCAACTTCAAGAAAACAATTTTTTTTATTTTTAGTTAATCTTTCAAGAAATCTTTCAAGTTTAATTTTGAATAATAATTATACTCAAATATCTTTAATGCTTAATCGTCGCACGTTAAATAATGATGAAATTTTAGATCGAATATTAGAAGGATATCAATTTAAGATTCCAGGTTAATTTCTTTTTTCTATTCAAATCTTTTCTCTATTTAATATTTTTTAGATGAATTGATCGGTATGTTATTAACATCAATTCATCATGATTTAATCTCACATTTACGTACAGCCTTATTATCTCATCATGATAATCCATGTAAACGTCTTCAAATACACAAAATGATCTTTAACGTGCAACAAATGGATTCACTCTAGTCATATGAATTAGAAAACAAAGCATATTTTCTTTCTTATTGTTATTTTGTTTTTTTTCTTCTTCTTTTTCTTCTTATGTATGCGCAATCCGCTTAGAACAGTGTTTGCTTGTTTGTATATACGATGATGTTGATGATGTCTATTCTCTAATAAGAAAAACATCTCTTGCTTTTTTTTTTGATAATAATGAAGGTAAAAAGTATAATAAATATTAAAAGAAACAAGATATTTTAGAAAAAATTTCCAATGGGTAGAACAAAAAATCGTGCAATTGCTCAAAAATCGACTGTTAAACAACAAAAAAGTAATATAAAACCAAAAGCAGTTAAAACCAATTTGAAACGAGTAAGATTATAAGAAATATTCTATTCGAATTATTTAAAAACAATTTTTTTCTGTTTAGTTAAATGAACGATTAAGAGATAATGTTAAACAAGTTGATAAATTATATGAAGATCAAACTAAGACACAAGTAAAAAAATTAAACGCAATTATTATATTTTAAAATTTATTTGTTTAGGAAAAAATGGAAACAGTTAAAGAAGATCCGACACCAGCATCTACATCAACAACAGCAAAAGCTAAATAAAAATGTTGTTGTTAACTAATTGTTTTTTGTTTTGTTAAAAAAAAATAAAACAATTTCTGTTAATTAAAAACACGCTCTTATTTGGATTATAATATAGTCTCTGATTCCTCTTTATGAAACTTGATGCCGCTGATTCTAGAAATTATAAATTCATTATTCGGTTGAAAATTTGAGACGAAATAAAAATTCAATTGTTTTGCATATTTATTTTCAAGTTCGATATTAATTATTTTTGTTTGAATTCGTC
Source organism: Adineta steineri (assembly GCA_905250115.1). Classification (NCBI taxonomy): domain Eukaryota; kingdom Metazoa; phylum Rotifera; class Eurotatoria; order Adinetida; family Adinetidae; genus Adineta; species Adineta steineri. The sequence continues at coordinate 66,719 of CAJNOI010000308.1, read as the reverse complement.
ATCGAATGAAATATGTTGATCAAAAAAATTCTTGTATTGATATTCTTTAAGAACATTGTCAAGCTCATCAAGTGCTGAATTTGAATGACAAAGAAACATATGCTATATTTCTATCATCCATCACATAAATATTATTAAGTGAAATTTATACTTCCTCAAACAAATGATCCGATTTCATCTCGAATCATGACTTGATTGCGTCATAAATCTTCATCCTACACAACAATGTAATCATACTATATTTCAATTCTCAATATCTATACTTGGCAAAAACAACGACTTCCTTTCTTTTTAAACTTCTATGAATAAGAAATGATATTTTTGTTTAAATGTATTTATTGTATAATACACCATAATGTTCATCACAGTATGTATCAAATAGAAAAAAAAATATATAGATCTTTTACATATGTATACTACAATATGTTGGTATCTTTGATTTAATGATTATCAAAATATCCTAGAAAATAATAAAGAATTTCTGAATAAAATTTCTTTCTTTTGTTTATTACTTTGTCACCGTTTTCTTCAAAAACATTCAATGCATTATTCACCATATCTCGATGTTTACGATTCGACATATGTTTTGCTAGCTAAAAAAAAATTTTAATTATAAATTCCTCTTTTTTTGCTTCTTCTGAGTACTTACAATACTTAAATAAGTTTTTAAATATTTATCTAATTCACTTTTAACAACTGTACTTAATTGTGTTAATGCAGTTAAAGCACCTTCGAAAATTTCATCATTATTTGAGCTTAATGCTAATTTAATTGGATTAATTAAATTAGGTAAAAGTGGTATAACTTTTGGTGCGGCATTGACATTTGACATAAGTTCAGTAAAACCTTGTCGACTAATAAATGGCAATGGATGTGCTGTTTCACGTAAACCTTCAGCTAATAAAACAACGACAGGATCATAATTAAGATCATCAATTGATGTATTCCATGCTAAACGATTTTTTACTGAACCATGTACAAGACGACAAGGAATACGTCCGGATGAGAATGCATTTAAAAATGGAGATTTATTTGGAGAAGTTGAAAAAGGATCGATGGTTTTTGGACATAATTTTGCTGAGGGACGATTAAGAGAAGCAGCCATTTATCATTAATGATTGTCAGTTTTTTTCGGTTGCTAAGTGAAACAAATAGGCCTTTTGTTTGTTTTCTTTTTTTTCTTGTTGCTGTGTTGTTACATTATGTCAAGAGGTGGCAGTAGTTTCTAACGAACTAAATAATCGGTTTAAACAAAAGAAATTTATTTTATTCTCACATAAGCATGAACTGGATTTAATTCCGGATTTTTATTTATATTTACAATGAAAATGTTTGTTTGGTACTTTTAAGTCTTCTAATACATATAGTTACGAATGACATAGTAATAATTTATTTTCTCTTCGTCATAAAATAAATTGAGATGAAAAGGAAATCTATAATTAATTTTTTAACTATGAAAACTTTCATTGAAATAAAAAACAACGTGAATCAAGATTTATTATTTGTATGAATAAACGTACTTGCATTTAAATCATGATATTTTATCGTATAAAGTACGTAAAGGTATAATCTGTTCTTTCCTGCGTCATATGGGTCGAGCACGAAAAGTACGATAAGTAAACTCAAATATATATCAGTTTTGGTTGTCATCATTGATGTCGATGCATTTTTTTAGGACCTATATAAATGAGTCGCTGATTACGCGAGGGTTTACAGTTTTTTTTCCACATATACAAAAGAAGAGCTAACATTTCTTCATCTGTCGATTATGAGTCAAGTTCTCACATGACGAATTGATAAGATGTGCTACCGTGTTATTCTGGTATGTCCCAGCTCTATCGATAGTTTATTAATACGAGGATGATAGAAAATTATTCATGTATAAAATCAGAATAAATTATTAGTCAAATCTATGATTAAAAAAACGCCTTCGTTTTATTTGTTTCTTGTCTGTCGTTTAGTAACAATATGAATCATGATGTCCTGCTATTGGACTGTAGATCTATGGTGATCGTTTTTTTTTATTTTTTTATAATAAGAAAGAGAGAGAATCTGTTTGTTACCGTTCTTCTATATATATATGTAAATGAATATTTTTATATTTCTTTAGATTTCTTTCTACTAAATAATGACTACATGCGTTGCGCAACAATCTTCAACACAATTACCAACAATAATTTATACACGGAAATATTTTCAAGAAATTTCACATGACTCAGAAGTGATATCAATGTCATGTCGAAAACGTTTATTAAGCGAACAAAATGAATATAGCAATTCTCTTACGAAACATCATGTTGTTGACAATGACATGAATAAAAGGACAAAAACAGGTAATTTCATCATGCTAAAAATCCATGAAGAGTACGAGCAATAAAATTGATGACGGTTATGTTTGCATATATTCTCGTTCTTTCTCCTACTTTCTAACGCCCACGTTTCTAATGCATTACGTTATATTACATATTTTTTTAACCAATAGGTTTGTTTGACACTGAGTCACTAAAGAAACACCAACATCATGGGATACAATCCTGTTCTATGTGTTTTCGAGAGAGCACTCGATTTTGTCGTTCTGCGCCAGGACTCTTACGACGTAAGAGCCTTACTCACGCGCCTTTTACCTATATAAAAAACGTTTCTTCAGCACAAGCAAACATAAGTTTTTTACCTCCTTTATCGAAAACAACGACAACATCATTAGAAAAAACTATGCTTACCTGCGAACCAGTTACTGTAATTACTACTGATAATCAAACAGACAAAGATGTTAATTCAATATTTTTAACAACTTCTCAATTAGCTGCTTATATGACAGCTATTCAAAATAATGCTGAACAAAATATATTTATAATTGATTGTGGTCTTCCATTGAGACATACTGAACGACGAATTCAAAATTCATTTTTACTAAACGTTAATGATAAAATATCTCGAAAACGTTTAGCAACACGCGGAATAAAAAATTTCTTAGCAAATACTCAATTAGATCGTTTAAATCAAAATGAAATTATTATTTTATATGATGATACTATTCGTCCAACATTATCATGTGCTAATTCAACCATTCCAATGCAACTTTCATCATCAATGAAATGTGTTTATGATCAAATCAAACTATATGATACAAATAAAATAATTTATATTCTTCAATCATCATTTGATGAATTTTATCAACATTATCCATCACTTTGTTATATTAGTACATCAACTGATGAAGACCAACCACCATCTCCATTATCTTCCTTATTGACAATTAAACCACTCGATATTGAATCTTACCAAATGTCGGAAATTATTCCGGGTCTTTATCTTGGAAATTCTCATGATGCTGAAAATATCAATTTATTAAAACAAAATAATATTCAAACTATTATTAATATATCAACATCAATTCCATGTTATTTTGAAAATGAAAAATGTTTTGACTATCAACAATTACCTTGCCATGATTCTTCAAGTCAAAATATTCTTCAATATTTTGAAACAACATTTGAATATATGGATGGAAAATTATCATCAAATAAAAATATTCTTGTTCATTGTCAAGGAGGTGTTAGTCGTAGTCCATCATTTATTATTGGTTATTTAATGAAATATCATTCAAAAACATTTGACGAAGCACACCAACTTGTAAAGAGTAAACGAAATATTGTTAATCCAAATTTAAATTTCTTAGGGCAGTTGATACAATATCAACAAATATTGAACAGTGCTTAGTGTCATTTGTTTTTTGTGTTTTCTTTTTATTTATTTATAATTCGAATTGTATATTTTATGTCAGATACTGTATGTTTGTATATAAAATAGTAACGAAATTTAATATTCTGCTATTTCTATATGTCAAATACATGTATTTGTTTTCTACGACTTGATAATAGTAAATATGAAAATTTAACTTTTCTCAATAACTATATTTCATTTATTACATGCTAAAAATATGGATACTTACATGTTTACTACAGTTATGAATCTTCGATATAGTGTAGATTCATTATCAACAGAAATAATGACTACTAATTATTTATAGTTTTTCGTTTTCAATATCAAATATTTCACACGTTATACGGAATTTATATGAGTCAACTGTCTGGTCATGAACGTTTCGTTGAATAAAATTAGTTACAATTAATCAAAAGTTATAGCGAAATATAAACAAAAACAATGTTTACTACAGTACCTTTTGAAATAAAATCATTCAGCCAGATACAATATTTCCTTTCAAATCAATTTTAAAATTATAATTAGGAAGAAAACTGAAATGTTTTCTCCGTCAAATGTCAACAATTGAATACTTTAAACATTCAAAATTAAACGGAACTAAAGATTTGTTATGGCGCGATAGATAAATTGCAAGGTAAAAAGAACACAGAGAGATGAATATTTACAATGACACATACAGATATTATTTACTGATGATAAGAATCTTCCTAAAACAAATGTAACTTTTGCAATTTAAAATATTATCTACCTTTGAAATGAAAGTAACAGATAAGTAAACATCATATCTTAACTTTGACAATCATGAATAATCCTAGATACAGCATCATTATCTACATCAGTGTTTGTTAGAAAATCCTTGATTAGAAATCTTCTTTCTGTTATATTCAAGAAAGTCAAGTACTAAGATTTATTATTCAACAGTTTTTATTGAGTCTTAAAGTATAAATCATACACAATCTTTTGCACAGATATATTTTACTATTAGTTTATTACTTGCAACATGACTATAACTTATATGAAAAGATCGGATCAAACTATCACACGGGGGGTTTAACCGATGAAGGAATATTACATCTTTGATAAATTTATTTAATTTATTATTACAAAATTATTTATATATTTCCATCATGTTCTGAAAAGTTCTTTGAGTAAATAGCTATAAAGTCTGAATCAGCATGTGTTTAAACAAACAAAAAATTCTAACTATACTTTACTTTCATTTCAATTTCTCGAAAGACATATGGCAATCGAACTGAGCAAATCGAGCATTCTGACTGAAAAACTTCTTGTCAAAGCGTCAAATGGTATATGAACTTAGTAGTTGAATTAAACTAATTATGCTGATTGTTGACTTTTTACTACTTCTATTCTTTATGTTCATTACTAGTTTTCTTCATAAGGATTTTATTTTTTTGCAGGAACTATCATATCTTTATTGTCAATATCAAGGTGTTTCTTTTTTATCTGTTGGTTTATTCAACTCTTCTCATTAAACATTACCATTTTATTGGATTATTATTTTGATTCTTGTTTTAGTATTGTTTTATCGTCATCATTCGCAAAATGACACATATTGACATCAAAACATAGATATTTTGGTGGACAATTAAAACATTTCATACCTATGTTAAACAATTAAAATGTAAGAAAAGATCTGATCAAACTGTCTACAGACCATCACATGGAGGTTTAACTGATGAAGGAATACTGCAAGGAGACTTTTTTGATTGAATACAAGGTGGACAATTAAACTGACGTTCTGGCAATGTAATAATACCACCTTGATTATCTTTGATATATTTATCTAACTTATTACTACGTGTTTGACAACATCTCTCATTGATATACTTGGTACCATTAATAAACGACATAAATATTGACCAAGAAAGATGATGTATCAGAAACAGTCACAAAAAAAACAAAAAAAAAAACTTGAAAATTAAAATAATAAATAAACGCGCTTAAGTTATATTATTATTTAAATATTCGAAAAAAAGACTTTCTAAATTCTTAATAAATTTCTTCTAGTTTTCTTTTTCAATGTAAAGAATACATCAAATGATCAAATCATTGTCTTTACAAATCGAAAAGATGAAATTAACGTTAATTTAAAATAATGAAGTATCGGATAATGATTCAATATGCCCTAGCGTTTGATGGAAAAACATTTGCACGTAATTGCATTTATATACAGCATATTATTGAATAAAATACACGAAAACAAAGAAGAAGAAGAAAAAATTAAAGGCCCAAACGTTTCTCTCCACACTCACAACAAAATTTTGCCCATTCAACAGGAAAAGCATCACCACATTCATGACAATGTTTAGCTGCTGCTGCTGCTGCTGGTATTTGTGTTCGTGTCTTTTGTTGTTGTTGTTGCTGCTGTTGATATTGTTGTACAACACCATTACTTTGTGACGGTCGACGTGCTGGACTTGGTGATCGTGTTTTCATTCCTACTACTCGTCGTTGTGGTTGAGGTGAAGGATCAGCTTTTTGTTGTCCTCTTCCAGCTGCTATAACATTTAAATCATCATTCTCCATTGTTCGCCCTGTACGCATCATACCGGGTGGATAAACGCCTGTTGCACTACGAGTTTTTGCTACTCGATAAGTGCCATATTTCGGTGGTGTACCATTTGTAGCTGTCTACAAAAATTTAAAAAGTTTTTCTTTTTAGTTTTATTTTCTTTGGAAATTACTTCTCCATAATTTGGTTTTTTAAATGTATTTGGATTTATTGGTGGTCTTCGATAATCTTTTTCATCATTATTTCTAATAGAGAAAAACATTTTTTATTTTATATAAATTTATTTATGTTCATTACTTTGGTGGACGTCTTGACGCATAAGTTGAAGGTGCTGAACTAATTTGATGTTGTTTATTAGCACTTCCAACAGGTGATTCAAGGCCTGAAAATTTTCTATTACAAATTATTTTTTTATTTAATTTATTTACCATATTGTTGTTGTTGGTATGCCTAAAGATGTAAAAAGTTCATTTTTACAAAAAAATATCAATATAAAACTTACACGTCCATTTCGACCAATACTTCCACTTCCAGTACCAGCACGGGCATTATTTGCTGATGATGGTGCTCCTCCTCCTCCTCCTCCTCCACCTGTTGTTGCTGTTGTATATTGCATTTGTTTTCGTTTATGTTGAGTTTCACAACTATATAATTGAATATTTATTACGTATTTATTGACCGGTAAAGAAATCTTACAAAGGTATATGTCGTTCAGCAGAATGTTTATTAAAATTTCGTTGACAATATTCACATTGAACATAATCACTTGGAACTTGTGCTGGCGTTTTTTTTGGTAATGGGGCACCGGTTTCTATGGCTCTTGTTACTTGACGAGCTTCACGAATTGACCTTACTAATGATTCATGACCTTCTCTCCAATTAGTTGGTCTTTTCTTCAAATAATCTTGTTTAGGTTTAACACCTTCAGTATAAAACTGAAATTTATACAAACAATAATCAAATATTTCGTTTGAATAAATATTTCAAAACAAATATATTTTTTTGTATGGTGTTTATCAAACCTGTGTAGTCTCTTTCGTTGCTGTATAAGGCACATCAGAATCAGCAGCACGTTGTTTACCGGCATCGAATATTTTTCTTTGTTTTTGTGAAGTTTTCTTACAAACAGGTTGATGTTTACGCTAATGAATTTAAAAAAAACAAAATGAATCATTAAGTGTATTTATTTTTTTTTTGTAAAAAATTTATATTTACCAGAGATTCTGGATTAAAACAACGACCACAGTTTGAACATGGATAAAGTTGAACATTAGCATAGACAGGTATTGATACATCATCATTTACCTGATAGGAGCTTTCAACAAAGCCACTCTTCTCGACTCCAAACATGTCACTATCGACGTCCATCACGTTGCATAGCACAGAACTCTCTATTGTTCTCTTTCTCTTTTTTTTTCTTTTGCTTCGCTTCGCTTATAAAAATTCTTTTTTTTTCTTTTACAATAGTAAAAAAAAAGTAAAACATAATATATGTTTTCTTGCTCACATGGGAATTGTTAGAATGGGAAGAACAAAAAATATCTTTCATTTAGAAGAAGAAAAAAAAAAGACGTAAGACTTGATTAATAGATGTCTCCTTTTTACGGATATTAACAAAAAAAAAGTAAGACTATAACCTTTCAATAAATTCTAGATAGTTTATATCTTTTAATTCAATAATTTCAGTAATTATTATTACAATAACAAAATTCCGTCGCGCTTACAATCAATCCAAAGCGAAGTATTGATCCTGTGTTATATGGTTACTTATTGCTTTATTGTTCTGTTGAATAGAAGAAGCAATACTCAATGGATTCCATGGTAATCTTCTTTGATTATGTTGATACAGGCGATTCTCATCTCTTCAGATTTACCACTTTCATCGAATGAATGTTCATGTTATTATTCTTATTTATAAGAAGTTGATCCTTATGAGAATATTTATTTGTATAATATCTAATTGTTTTATCTTCTATCATAGAATATCTTCTCATTTTCAATAGTAAATTATATATAAATTTGACTTCATCAAACATGAACGCAATAATTGATAATATCAGAATTGTTGATTTTAGTTCCATTACTCCAATAAATAAACAGAACAGAATTAGCATCATATTCGCTAAACATACTTCTCATATTCCTTATGTTAGAGCTATTT
>CAJNOI010000308.1:18970-58202 GCA_905250115.1 Adineta steineri | reverse complement strand
TGGTAAAAGTATTAATTTAGAGAATGATGAAGAATAAATAAATGACAAGAAAACACATAAGAAGTAGTAACTTTCTTTTTTTTTCATATGTTATCCGTTTGTTAACAAATAAATACTGTTTTTTTTTACCGAACAAAAAATAAAGATTTTCTTTCAAAACAAGATGCGAAAGCAGTTCTAATTCACTTTTTTATAGATTATTATTATATTTAAAATATTTAAATGGATAAATATTTAATAGAAGTCTTTAATTTAGAACCTAATGTTAATCATATCACTCCACTAGATGAGTTTAAACTACATCGTAATTTCGATGCTTTCACTGCAGCATTAAAAGAATATGCTTTAAAACAAAAACTCACTGATGTCGAACAATTTTATTTTAACATTGAAACTGATCCTCGTCGTAAACCTATTTATCAAATAAGTCAAACACATTTTGATAATTATTTTCTGACTATTCATATGATTTTATCCAATCCAGTATTAATAAATACACCAACATTTACTAATCTTTATCGTGAAAAACATTTATTATCTGAAATAACTGATCATATTATACATTTATATGACACACTCGATTCGAAACTATCTCGATTTTTTAATAAAACTTTATTAGAAAAATTTATTCTTAATCTTGATTTCATTTCATTATCTGATGATACTACTGGATCTGAATATAAAATATATTTCAAATTATTTACTCAAGAAACGTCTCGATTAAAATCATATTTAATTGAATTAATAAAAGATCCTAAATGGTTAGAACATTCTGAACAAGGTTTATCACAATTTGAACCTGAACTATATCAATTCGCATTTGAATATCGTACTGGTTTAAAATTAAAATCACCCAATGATTTTATTCAAATGAAATCTTGGGCACAAAAACATTTAGATGAACTTATGAAAGAACTTGATCAAACATGTAATCGTTTATTAACAAATGATATAGATAAACAAAAATCAACATATGATAAAATGATGCTTGTCGGTGAAGATCAAAGTCAACGTTGGTTAACAAAACAAGACATGATTGATGCACATCAATTATGTATATCAAAATATCGACAAAAATTTATTACACAAAAACAATTTAAAGAATTTAATCCACCAGGTCTTATTGTTCTTGATAATCCATTTCTAGCTGGTGGTTATTATTATAAAGGAAATTTTTATTTAAATGTTTTTCATTGGAATAATGGAAATTTTAAATATGAAGTAGAAACTTTAACATTACATGAAACAATACCAGGTCATCATTTACAAATTGATATTGCGTATAATTCACCTTATGTTGATCATTTAACTGCCGTTGATTTTGCACCATGTAATGGTTTTATTGAAGGATGGGCATTACTTGCAGAACATTTAGGTGATCCAATGGACGATGATCCATGGTCATATTTTGGTTATTTACAATCAAATATTTTACGTACATTTCGTATTATTGCAGAAATTCTTTTACATGTCGAAGGACAAACACCGAAACAAGTTGTTCAATTTGCAAAACAATATTTAGCAACGAGTGAAGAAGCAATAACAGGTGAAATTTATCGTTATACAGTTTTTCCAGGTCAAGCATGTTCATATAAAATTGGTTTAGAAGCATTTAAACGTGTTATAAAAGAAAAATTTAATGTTGTTCAAGTCAAAGATTTATTAAGATCAGATATATTAGACTGGTATAAAGAAGTTCTATGGCGAAGTCACAGACCAATTGATGTATTCTTGCATGAAAATGGTGTTACATGGACATTTGATGATTAGTTCTTTTCTTTTTGTTTTATCTGATTTACTAACATAACTGCATCTCAATTCAATATATAAGCATACTTCAATAGATAGATATAATATAAATCAAGTTCATACTATTGTCATGAAAATCCATATCGAATAGTATTTATCGAAACACACAAATATGAATAGACAGTTTACCCTGCACTAATAAGAATAGAGTTTATGTATCTAATAGAAAACTGAGTTAATTTTATTTAAAAAAACAATAAACAAATGAATTTCAGTTATTTTTTTCCAGATCGTGCACGATAGTTTTGAAACCAAATTCTTATTGATGATAATGGTAAAACGAGTTGTATAGCGAGTTGTTCTTGATCATAAGGTGTTGGATATCGATTATTTGCATATGCTTGACGTAAATGCCATATTTGCCAATCAGTTAATTTTCGTCGTGGCTATAGAAAGATAGATTAATATATGATATTAATTGATTTGATGATACATACTTTTCGATCATTAACGGTTACTGTTGATACTTGATCAATATTTTCTTTATTATTGTTACTAAGAATCGACATAGAAGAATTTAATGAACTATAACCAGTATCATCTAAATTAAATATAAAAAAGTATTTTATTATTTGGTTTATTGAACGTTTAAAATTAAAAACTATACTTACCTGAACCAATCGGATCGCATATTTTTTTTGTCAATATAAATTTAAAAATATAACTTACCATGTCTTTGAATAGGAAAAGGAGAAGAATTAAGTGTTACGGAAGATGTATTTAATGAAGATATTGCTAATGATTCGATTGAACGAAAATCAAATCGTGGTTTGTATGTTTGATGTGGTGTACTTGTCGTTACTTGAATTACTTTTCGAAATGAACAACTATAAAGAAAATAATTTTGTTTAGAATTGAATAACTTAAATCTTTACTCTTACTTTGGACTTGTATTACAAATATCAATATCAGATGAGCATGAAGAAATTTGATCAACATTGAAAGAATTCATTTTAGTTTAATGAAGAAATTTTCATGTTATATATTTATATATATATGTATATGTATATCCACTTAGTAAAGCTATCTAGCAATCAATCAATTAACGATGATGCATCCAACTCTAGCTGATAGACGTAAGTCAATTACAATGATCTGCATAATATGATGATTATGATGAGGATGATGATGACGTGAATATATGCTTAAGGTGAGTTACCTCTACTCTTCCAAGTGGATTATTGAATGCTTTTCAATTTACACATCAACGAAAGCCTTTTTGGTTATAGATGAATTTATAATTAACAATTGAATATCGAGTAATACAGTTTGTTATTCATTCAATTTTATCATTATATGAAATACTACAAGTATCATTTTTTAAATGATTCAGTCGTTACTATGTACATTATGACTTTAGATGATATTTTTTTTTTATTGAAGAATGAAATTGATTGCGTCGTTACGAACAATCGATGACTAATTGATATAATATCGCAGTTCTAACGTGATTATTGTGTTCATTGATTTTTGTCTGATGTAAAAAGAATAGAAAAGAAAAAAAAAAACGATTTTTTTCACATCAATAGTATAAATTCAAGGTAACACCTATTTATTGATAATGGCAGCGATATATTACTATTACAGACTCTCTTATTTCGTCGACTGCGTTGTTTTAGAGAAGGGCAGTTAATGTTGTTTTTTGTGGTTATTATATCGATTTCCTCTTTTTCGTTTTCTTTTTTTTTGTCATACGCATTTCTTTTTTTATGCCAATATAATAATCGATATGTCAAGTGCAGGAAAGCGACTATTTCATTTCGTGTAATGTAAAAATAACAAGATCAATAAAAATTTAGTTATATATATATATATACATATAGGTACTTATAAACTCAAAAGAAACCTAAGCAATACTTTATTAACAGTGATGATGATGAAATGTAAATTATATGATTTTTTACAGTACATTGATTAAAATCAAGTACAACGAAACATACCAATGGGTTCGATTAATTCCAAATCAATAAATGACAATAATTATGTAAATATTCATCCTTCGAAAAAATCTCATCGTTTATCATTATTTAATCGCCATCGATCGATATTATCGTCATGTAGTTATAAAACAGATGACAATGATTTACGTTCTATCTTTAATAAACGACGGATTTGTTCGAAGAAAAAAATTCTTATATTAGGTTTGGATGGAAGTGGAAAAACTGATCTATTCAATCGATTAATATCTGATAAGAAACAAGAATTAAAAAATGATTCTCCTCCTCAACCAACAATGGGTAAGTTTAAATATTGATTTTTATGAGAAGAGAATACTTTCATATGCTTATAGGTTATAATGTTGAAACAATACAAATTCGTTGTCATCGTTTATATCATCGTCGATATCATAAAATAACATTATGGGATTGTGGTGGTCATGCATCTCTTCAACCATTATGGTCTTATCATTATTCAAATACTTCTCTTCTTCTTTGGCTAATTAATATATATGATCGATCAAGATTAGATACAAATCTTCATTTATTGTCACAAATACTTACAAATCCATTACTCTATCGTGTTCCAGTTCTTATTGTTTTATATAATTCTTCTTTTAATCAACAAAAACAAAATGATCCAAATGCAAAACAAAATTTATTAACTAATCTTGAAGTATCATTTCGTTTTTTAGCTACACTTTCTACACCTCGTGCAAGTACATTCAAATGGCAAGTTATTAATGTTACATTAAATAATACTGACTCACAAACAGATCTCAAAAAAATTCGACAATGTTTTCGTGAACTTATGGAACTGTAAAATATTCGTTTTTTTTTAATTTACAATCATTTTCTTATTTGAGAAAAAAAAGCAAATTTTATTATCGATTGTCATTATTTAAATTTTTCATATCTAAGTCTTCTCGTGATGTGTATTAAGAAGAAGATAAATAGAATTATATCAACTTGTTCTATCGTTTAGATGATATCAGTTTTTTTATTAGTTATTATAGTGAAGATGAAAGAAATAGGATATGTATGATTAGTCAATATTTGAGTATATGAAAATATTCTATTACAAAAGTATTCATTTAAAATTATAGAAAAAAAAAAATCTTTTTATATATTCATTGACATATAGGTCTAAAATCATTAGGAATTCTTTTTCTATATGATAAATAGATGACATTTCAAATTGTTCTTACCCTGACATGTTCATTTAACATTATCTCAATGCTACATTTGTTGTCTTTTCGACAGTTTCCTTCGGATAAGCTAATTAATCATAAGACATACTAATACTATCTCTTGGTATCTGATAATAAAAAAAAAAGCGGAAAAGAAAAAAGAAATATCTGCTTTCATTGATCGAGTACCCTACTACATTTGATTCATTGCAAGTATTTATTATCAAACGATGGGTTCAACATCGTTGATATTATTATTATTGTTATGCATTGTATTTATTACAAATAATGAAGGTGAATTAATTGAAAAACTTCAAGATAAAATGAAAAAAGTCTCAACAGATAATTTCGGTGTTAATGTTAAACGATTTGATCATGAAGAAATGATGTTATTTCCCAATATTGGAGTTCAACGTAAAGAAGGTGATTGGCGTTTAGATTTACATGGTTGGCGTTTTCAATCATCAGCAAAGAATAAAATGTTAGGTAAATTATCATCAGCAATGGCTGAACGTATTGCTCGTTTAGTTGCAAGTTCCGATCAAATGGTTTATTATAATGATACATTTCAACGTGATCGTTTGAAACCATTTATGGTACAAGATGCAACAAATAAAAGAATTTTTATTATGATTGGAACAAAACATAATTATACAACGAAAACAGATGGTGAAGGACTATTTCGAACATCATTTATTGTTCCTAATGCTGATGTACAAGAATTAAAAAACGATCAAGTTATAACATATAAAGCAGTTGGAGATAATGCTGATATATGGGAAGGAAAAATTCATTTATTAGAAAGACAAGGATTATCTATTATATCGAGTATTGATGATACAATTAAAATTAGTGAAGTTGTAGATAAAATTCGTTTGGTAGCAAATACATTTATTCATGAATTTCGTGTTGTGGAAGGTAATTCAATCATTTTGTTTTCTGAACTAAAACTTAAATCGAATTTTGATAAATTTATATAGGAATGCCGGAAGTATATCGTGGATGGAAAAGTAAATATAATTGTTCATTTCATTATTTGAGTGCTATGCCTGATCAATTATATACAATTACAAAAGATTTTCTTGATGATCATAAATTTCCCGATGGTACATTTCATATGCGGTAAGATTGCATATATATTTTTATCTTAAACTATTATTTGTTTATTTATTATTAGTCATTTTCGTTCGGCTTCAACATCAATTTATGATTTTGTTCATTCTGTAGGTAAGTATCATGTTGAATTTCATAATATATTAATTTTATAAAACTATGAAATAGAAACAAAAATGCATAAAATCAATCTTTTACGTTATTTTGTTTTTAATACATTACATTCATTGGTATTAGTTGGTGATTCAGGTGAACATGATCCGGAAATTTATGGAAATATTGCACGAGCATATCCAAAACGAGTAAAACGTATATTCATACGAGCTGTTAAAGGTGAAAAATTTGATGATGCACGATTTGTTAAAGCATTTAAAGATGTTCCAAGAGAAAAATGGTTGATTTTTAATGAGCCTGCCAAACATTTACCAAAAGATTTAGATACTACAGCACTACCAACACCATCAAAAAAACCATAATAAAACTTTATTCTCTAAACATTTATTTTTCAATTTTAAAATTAAACTCGTAACATAGTTCCTAAATATATACTATAGAAATCATAATTCTTATTTGTGTTTGTTTGTATCTACGCGTTTTTCATTTTGTAAAATTTTTATAATTAAAATCTTACAGTTTCTCGTTTTAAATAAATATTTCAATCTGCAATCAAGTCTGTTTGATACCTACGCCATCTATTATATTGAAAATTATGTTATTCATTTGCTGAGGATAATTAACGAATGAGTAGCTAGGTCTTGGCTAAATTAAATAGAACAATCACTTTACTATTTTATTTCATTGAAAATTTTGTTATTATCTATTAATGATTACAAAAAATTTCTCCGGTGCTCTTCAATTAACTGATTTAGATGATTTTATTGGTCCATCACAAGTATTTCGAATTCATTTTCATATATATACATATTAATTAATCGGTTCTAATCATTTTAGCAATGTATAATACCTATGCAAACAAAACTTGCTGAAAGTAATGATGATGGTCTTATTAAATTACGTACAAAAAAATCTATTGTAGAAATATTTATTTTTATTTTCTATGTTAATATTTTATGTTGATATTTTATAGAAAGTTGAAGAAGAATCAGCACCAAAAATTGCCAAAATAACATTGAATGATTGTTTAGCATGTAGTGGTTGTATAACATCAGCAGAAAGTATTTTAATTGATCAACAAGATTATCGTGAAGCACAACGTATTATTAAACTTAATCAAACATTCGATCAAAACGTATATATTAAACTCTATTTTAGAATTAACCAATAAATATATATATTCATTTAGGATCCAAATAAAAAACTAATAATTATATCAATTTCATCACAAAGTCTTGCATCACTTGCTGCTAGATATAAACTTGATGGATTAACATGTGCACGACGAGTAACATCATTTTTGAAAACAAAGTATTAGAATTTTGTTTCAATTAAATAATTTATTAATTTACATCTTATAGATTAAATATTGATTATGTTTATGATATAGCATATGCACGAAATTTTGCATTGATTGAAATCAAGAATGAATTTATGAAACGATTTCAAAATAATCGTCAAAATTTACCATTACTTACTTCGGAATGTCCAGGTTGGATTTGTTATGCTGAAAAAACTCAAGGCGAATATATTATTCCATACATAAGTAAAGTTAAATCACCACAGCAAATTCTTGGTTCATTAGTTAAACAAAATCAAAATCTTAATATTTATCATGTATCAATTCAACCATGTTATGATAAAAAACTTGAAGCATCAAGACAAGATTTTTATAATGAACAACGAGAACAATATGATATTGATTGTGTTATATCAACAGGTATGAAGAAAAAAACGAAATTAGATCGAAAGATTAATAGATCTATTAATTTAGGTGAATTTGAAAAATGGCTTACCGAAGAAGAATTCGATGCACAATCTACATCGGAACTTGATTATGATAAACCGTAAGTTTATATTTATTTTTCTTTTAATTCATTTTAAATTGATATGAATAGATATTCAATGAAAGATGAAAATGATCAGATGATTCTTACACATCGTGGTAGTGGTTCCGGTGGTTATCTAGATTATGTATTTCGCTCTGCTGCTAAAGAATTATTTAATATTGATATGAATGATACACCATTAGAATTTAAAGTGACTAAGTATAAATATATTTCTATATTATTTTAAAAATAATTTTATATATTTTTGTTTTTGTAAAATAGAAATCAAGATTTTCGTGAAACAGTCTTGACAGTTGGTGGAGAAATTCAACTTCGTTTTGCTTATGCATATGGTTTTCGAAATATTCAAAATATCGTACAAAAATTAAAACGAAAAAAATGTGAATATGATTTTGTCGAAATTATGGCATGTCCATCAGGGTGTATTAATGGTGGTGGACAAATACGTAGTAGTGATGTTACTCTTGACGATGTTCGACATATATACGAAACATTACCGCATCTTGATCAACCATTAGATTTACGAATAGAAGAAGAAAATTCTATTCCATTATATACTGAATATCGGCCGATTGAGAAAAATTCCGCGAATGCTTTTCATTTGAAATGGTAATTTATTTTTGTTTTGTTTATTTATTCCAGATAAATAAGAATCAAAATGTCACTCGATATTCTTACCACTTCACAACCCGAACCATATGATCTCGAAGAAGAAATACAATTAATGGATACTGATGAAACAAATCTACAAGTAGAAGAACAATCAACAGTTCCAACTATAGATGTTGTTCAGAAACAAAAACAACAGGAAAACACTGATGATAAAACAGAAGAAGTACCATCATTAGTTGTTATTGAGGTTTGTTTAAATATACAAAAAATGCTTTCTAATCTATTGATTGTTTTTTAAATAGAAGCGCAAAGTATATATTCGTGATGGACCTGATACTCATCATGTAGAAGCAATTCCAGTTGTATGTACAGAAAAAGTGTTTTTCATATATATAGTCACATATTTATATTTCATTTAGGATGAGAAATATTATGAATTACCAACTACAGATCAATTAGCATCGATTGAATTATTAGAAGAAAAAATGAAAGATATTTTGGAAAGGTAATTATATATAATATGATTTATTACCTACATTTAAATCATTCTATTCATTTTAGTTTAAATTTAACAATTGAAGATTTTCGTACATTATCATCGCTGAGTGGTAACTCACGTCCTGAATCTCTTTATATTCGTGGTGTAACTAATATGAGTACACAAGAAATTTTCAATTGTTTTGAAGAATTTAAACCAATTGGTATTGAATGGGTTTGTGATCATTCATGTAATATCTTCTGGTATGATACATTAACACCAATACATCTGCTTGCAATAAAAACTATACCTGGTCCAACTATATCTCATCGACGACCTGTTAATTATGATCATGCTATGCGTTTAAATAAACGAAAAGCATCATCATTATCATCAAATGATAGAGAAAATAATTCAGCTGATGTTGCGCTTCCGCCTGGTCATTGGCGTGAAGGAAGTTTTCAAAAAGATGATAAACCAGAATCAACTATTAAATTATATATTCGATATACAACACTTGACGATCGAAAAGTACGTGGCGCAGAAAATCAATCAGAATATTATCGACAATATGGAAATCCAAATTATAAGTAAAAAACGAAATATTTGTTTGTTTTTGCATATGAATTTGAATTTTATTTTAGTAATATGACTGGTCTTATATCTCGTTCTAAAAAACGTTCATTAAATGCAATGAAACCTAACAAATTTCGAGATTTTACTGTTATTAAATCAAATGATCCAACAGTCACATCGAGTGATATCGTCGAAGAAATACCATTAGCACCGGAAGATAATACACCAGATGCTAAAGTTAAATTTACTGTTGTTCTTCCGCCAGAAAAAATCTCAGCAACTAAAGATGAAGAAGATGATTATGAAGGAGATCATAGATCTAAACGACAACGAAGACGATCATGGAGTAAGGATGACGACGAAGAAGAACGACGACGCAAAGAAAAAACACATTTTACTGTAACTATGGATTCTGCTGCTAAAACTCGACGAGATTCAAAATCGAAAGTTGATGAAACATCTAAATCAAATACCGAGTATGAATTTATTCTATAAAAATAAATTATTTTAATTATTTTCTTCTTTAGTGATCATCCTGACGATGAAGAATCAAAACCTGTAACTGATGCTCGACAAATTCTTGAAAGAAAACGACGTAATCGACGATAATTTTTCAATTAGTTTAATTTTTTTTGTATTATATAACTAAAGTGTATTCCGATTAGGATTTCTATGTTCATTTTGTTTTGTCGCATCGATATATTCGTGCAATCTAAGTTTTTGTTATGTCAAAATTTTAAAAACTTTAAATATCTTGATATGAATTTATCGAGCATTTTTCTGTTAAATCGATGAACAATTATCAAATGTCTAATCAGCCAGCTCATAAACACAAATAAACATCTCATAGATTTGCTTTCAATATCAAGATTAACTCCTGCATAGAAAAAATATCCTTGGATTTTCATTTATTTTCATGTTCATAAATTTCATACAAAACTTGAAATACAAAAACAATCAAAAAGATTCAAATCGACTAAATATGAAACAGTACTGTAATTAATCTACGTTTACAGAATAGTCACCATTTACTTTTTCGAATATCATGCATCTTCATTTGGATCGTAATCATCATCTTCTAAATTTTCCTGTTCTAATTCATCTTCAACGATTACTGGCATTGGCGATGAAGGCAAATTTGAAGTTTTTGATTCATATCTTGTAAGCGTTTTAACTATGTAACGTATTGGTCGTAACGTTCTCGTGTATGCATGTTTAATTAGACGAAAATTGGTATGTGTCAATTGTGTGAAAGTTTCTGGCTTAAAGTTGCTAGCAAGTCGTTTTTTTATAGAGGCAATCGCTCTTTGTACATCAACTATTGATTGGTGATCTGCCAAATCTAGATTTGATCGAATCGACTTTATTTCATCTATTATTGATATAATTGAACTGCTAACTGTTGATAAATGTAAATCATTAACAATGTTTAATAAGTCTTTTAAGCGTTGTAACGCCTAAATAAAGTAGAATGAAATATAAATAAATTGATACTTAAACTTTGTTTACACGTTTAAATAAAGCATCTTTTTCTTGCTTCATTTGAGAAATTATTTCAGGATGTTCTTCCAATGTAGATTGATTATCTGAATGAGGTACTGTTGGTATAATTGACTCAACTGAATGAATCGACGGAGGCAAATGTTCACTGGATCCATTATAGACTTTAACAAATTCATACCATTGGTGGCGTAATATCTAAGTAAAAAAAAGCATAATTAGCAAATCTTACTATTTGTTCGTTTAATATTTCAATAAAATAAAAATCTTATTTTAGACAACTATACCCTCATCGTTCTCTTTTTTCTTAACATATAAATACCTTTAAGTTGTCATGAAACTGAGAAAATTTTTCATTAAATGTTGAATATATTTCATTCGGTCCAAATTTATCCATATTCTCGCCAAGTAATTTTTTTATTGATTTACAAATATTATTAATATTATCTAAACTATGAGAATGCCATTCAATATCTGCTTTGTCAATTGATTGAATATTTTCATGTAATAATGACATTTTTTGTTTTAATGGATCAATTGTTAAACATACATAACCTTGAACGGAACAAGTATATTCAAATAATTGTATTAAGATTTGATCAAAACTATTATCACTAATAAATTCCCAAACAATCATCATTAAAGTATTACTTGATTCTTTAAATGAATAACCTGCATATGTATTATTCGATGATGTTCTAGAAAAAATAAATTTTGTTTTCCAAAAAAAAGAAAGTCAAATCATACTGATGATTTTCTTCTTCATCATTATCATCATCATCTAATTCAATTTTGAGAACAGGCTCGTATTGATTCCATGTTATAGCACGTGGAGTAGTTTCCGTTACTAAAGGTTTCCTAATAAAATAAATTATCATTAAAAAAATATATATTATTCAGGATTATTGATTTACATTTCTTCGATTTTTAGTGTCATCCTATCAGCACGTGCTTTTCTCTTTCGTTGATTTTTTTTGTTTGGTTGTGTTTGTATATCTGGTTGATTATTAACTTGTTGATTGTTAGCTTAAAACGACAGAAAAAAATGAAATAAAAATAAACGAAAACCAAAGACAAGAATAGAACCTTTCTGAGTGCAAAGATAAACGACAGTACTATTACAACTAAGTCCATATTTTTGTATATATTCGGAAAATGTGTTATATTGATTGACATCTAATCGTTTAAGTTGAAAATCATATAATGATG
Source organism: Adineta steineri (assembly GCA_905250115.1). NCBI lineage: Eukaryota > Metazoa > Rotifera > Eurotatoria > Adinetida > Adinetidae > Adineta > Adineta steineri. The sequence continues at coordinate 45,814 of CAJNOI010000308.1, read as the reverse complement.
TTTTAAATTTGGTAGCTTCTGTTAAAATCAATAAGAGAAATGAAATTTAAAAATTATTTTCTATTAATTTACGTATGTTAAAAATATTCAAAAGACTTTGATGAACATCTTTGAAATTCATATCAGTGTTATTCCATTCACAAAAACGAGTACCACCACCACGTGCAAGATTCATTTTTCTTACTTTACCATTTCTACCAAACATTAAACGACCACATCGAAATCTTTTGCTCATTTTTAGATAATTTTATTGATATTCAAATATCTAAAAAAATAAAGATGACACATATTTTTATATAATAACTCATTTCAACAGATAATCTTTATCATAATGTAAAGAAGTCAAATGATTTGAGGTCATTAATATATTACATAATTCGTGTACTAATTCGACCAATAAAACTCGAGATTAAATGGAGGAATAATGAAATATATCTCTGATAAATCAAATAAAAATCGTATCGTATTTTATTCTTATGTTATTAGTAATTCTTTTGACACATATATATATATATATGTCAAACTATAGATTTACTTTAATTATTCAAGATAGATGATTTCTACTAATAAAATGAGCGTTAATCTCTTAAAATATAATGAATAGTCTTTCTATCCGTATTCATTCACTTCAGATACATTATTACGAAAAATGTATTCGTTTTCGTATAAAATTACCTTATTTTTTTAATTTTCTTTCGTTGGCTGTGACCTGCAGAAACAGGAAGGTATCCAAAAACAAGATCTTTGAATGGAAAATAAATTGATAGAAAAAATTCTTATGAATAGCTTTTCTCTTTGTTGAAAAAGAAAACGATACTTTTCAAGTTTTACTTACTTCTTGTTAATCTTGTCGCTAACAATTTCTAAACAGTTCATCCACTTCCACTATGAATATTAATCTCAGAGCTGTATAATTACTAAAAAAATCAGCCGTCTACTTCTTGTCGTTCGCGAGAAGTTAACATGTTAGCTAGAGAATCAATCTGACGAATCGAAACTAAAACGCTCCAACGTATATACTGGTAAAGGAAAAATACTTGAACGCTATCAGAAGAGAACGTTTGGAAAATACAAGCAGATGTAAAATTTCATATATTTATGACCTCTGCACGATAAGAAGGAAATATACGTATATATATCATATATGTTACCTGTACGAGAAATGAGAAAGAAAAGAGAAACAAAAGATATAGCTCACTGACACTACAGCATAGCACATGACAAAATGCAGACATACGTTTCATCAGTGATTTATCAATTAAGAGTTTTAGTTTTTCGCATCAATCCTACGAAAAAATTACAATTCATTCATATATATGTATATGAGTTTAGAACAATAGGTAAAGTTCTTGTTTAATTCTTTATTTTTCTTAAAAAGAAATAACTACAATCTATATAAATTCATTGGAGAATAAGAAAGATTGATAATATTAATAGTCATCTTTTTTGAATATGCACGATTTTCATCACCATAAAAAAACAAATAGAGAGAGGAAAAAAATGAAGATAGAAATATGATCATGAAACAAAAAATGCATAAAAATAAAATTCATATCATATTAAACGAAAATATAGAGTAAAAAACAAAAAAAGTTGTTAGATAAAAATTATGTATTCATTTGTCTAATCAATCTATACACACAAAAATCACACACAGGCACACAGAAGAAGAAGAAGATATTTGTTTTGGTTTATTTTTTAATAACGATAGCTAGAATAAGTACCATATCGACCAATTAAATTCGAGCCAAGATATTTCGATGGTATAACATGTTCTAAATCACTATCACTATCATATTTTGTGCAACTATAAGCTGAAGTACTTATTGGTAATTCATAACTATTTGTATATGTTGTACGAGTACGACTTGCATGACGTGTTGGTACATCATAATGACGAGTACGATAACCTAAATAATATTAAAATAGAAAAATTCTTTTATTATTAATCATTATACTTGAACTTGTATAGGATGGTCGAGATCTTGCTAATTCATTTTCAGCTGAACGTAGACGAGTTTCAGTTTCTTCTAATTGAACTCTTAATTTAGCACAAAGTGCTAATGCTGCTTCAGTAATTAAATGTTGTGGAATAAGTTTATTATTTTTACATGCAGCAATAGTTTCTTCATTAACACGTGAAAAATCAATTTGATTAAGTAATTCTTCTTTTTCCGTACTACTCATTTCTGTTGATTTTTCTATATTGTTTTCAAAACAAAAGAAAAATAGAAGAAAACAAAGAATTTATAATTTAAACAAACCGTTTTTAAGAATATCATCAAGTGCAAGTAAAAGACTATCATGTGAAGTACGTTGTTCTTTTGGTATACATGATGCTAATTTAAAAAATTGTTCACTTGTCAATGTACCTCGTTGACGAAGTTGTTCAATATATGAATCAATTAATAAAGATAACTAGGAAAACAAAAATAATATTATAAATATATATATATCGGTAATATAATAATAGTTACTCTTGCTAATAAATGTGGATCTTTCGTATGTTCTTCTTTATGTTTCACAACACGTTCTAATAATCTTGTCATAACATCATCAGAAATATTCTCCATATGATCTTCAAGATCAGATGAACTAAGAATTGATTGTGTAATAAATGATGATAATATTGGTTCACATTCACATTTTAACTCAACTGCTTTTTCATAAGCAGCATTATGCCATGAAAGTGGTAATTGTTCAAGTGTATTTCCTAATTCTTTAACAATTTGATCAAGTATTGCTCGTTTTTCATCATCAGTTTTTAATGGTATATCTTCTTTTCGTGCAACAGGTGTAAATGCACTTTGATGTTCAGTTGTATTTTCTGTAGCTGTAGTTGTAGTTGTTGTTGTTGTTGTTGTTGAAGGAGACGTATGAGATTGATTTAAATTTTGATTTTGTTCAAGTACATTTGCAGTTAAATAATGTTTAGCGAAAGGAAGTAAAGCAAGTTTACTTTCTGTTGGACATAATTTTATTAATTCAATAACCCATTCAAGTGGTAAACGAGTAATGATTTCACGATCCGATTTACTTAATTGTGAACTAGCACCATGAATTAATGATTCAAGAATAGCTTCAAGACATTTATCAACAATATGTGCTTGTTTTGCCCATTGTTGATATTCACCAACACATTGTTCAAGTAATACTAATGGAATACCTGAATCACATTTCGCTCGTGCAACAGCAAGAATTTTATCAAAACGTTCATCAAGTAATGCACCTAATGTATCACATTCAATAAAACAAGCTGCTGAACGAAGTGGAACAATATTTTTATGATCAATTGATATTGGAATTGAGTAAAAGTAATCTGCTAATTGATTAAAAACATCAACACCACCTGGAAAATTCTTAAGTTCAACAACAGCAGAACTTGTTGATGATGCAACAGCTTTTTTAAAATAATCACTTTTAGCAAATAATGGAAATTTATGAAGTTTAAATTCAGTTGAGTTGACAATAACTGTAATGTCAGATAATTCACCAGTACGACGGAATTTCTCGTAACTCATATTCTACTGTAGAAAAAGAATAGAGCATCAAAATGATGATGATGATGATGTCGACAATCAAGAGAAAAGAAAAAAAATATTTGTTCAACCTTGTGTAGGTTTCGTCAAAAAAAAGAGAAGAAGAAAAAAAATGAAGAAGAAAAGAATGAGAAATAGGCGCTACCGACACAAGTGGCGTTCACACTTACAAGTAGTTTGAAAAAAAACAAAGAAATTCACTTAAGTTGAACTTTGTCGACCCTACAAATATGCATGTGTGTGTGTGTATGAGACAATTCTCGCTTTCTTTCTTTCTTTATATTTGAATACATTACTTTAAGTCTATTCATTATTTCTTTATATATATATATATATTAAAGAAGTACTGTTTTCTTTTCGAAACGAATTTTTATTTGATCTGAAGTTCGTAAAGATTGTGGTGGTATGTCGAAAACAAAAAGCCGCATTACCATTTCTTTTTTAATCAGAAAAGAAACGTATGATCGTGGTTACGAAGAGGCTTCAAATTACTATTGCCATCCGATTGTTTGTTGACGAAGAAAAAAAAAATGTGTTTAAAATATAACTGACAGTTTTTTGTTATTATTGTTGTTGTTGATAATGTCCTTGTTTTTAATACTGAAAATTATAGGTCATATGTTTATAAATGATAAAATCAAATTATAGGAGAGAGAGAAAAAAAAATAAAACTCTACAATAGGTTTCTTTGACGAAATTTCAAACATCTTAAGCTATTATAATGCCAGTAGAAATTTTCGCTTTCATTTTTGTTTTTTCTTTTTTAAATGTATTCTATACCAGTTAGTTCTTTGAATAAGAAATAGTTATTGTTATAAGATAACAATAACGATATAATAAACAGCTAAAAGAGAAAGAAAACTATTTATATTTTTTTAAGTTGATCAAATATTTTATTTATTGAAATAAAATTGAATAAGAATATTAAAAAAAATCATATCACAGACAATTTTTTTCTTTTGTTTTGAATTATTTACTACTTTAAAAAGCAAATGCTTCAGGTCACCAATTCATTAATAGCTTTTGATCGAAAAGAATTTTGTTGTTAAGTTTAATCAAGTAATTTCCATAGTAACGCTTTTAAATATGTTCTATTTGGAATGAAGAAAAAAAACTATTTCAACAAACAAAAACTAAGTCATAACCATTTTAGTTTTAAATCAATATTTAATCACACTATTAACAGATAAAAGTTCATCAAGAATATAAGATAATGCTTCTTTCGATTGAAAAATGTCAATTACAAAAAAGACTTATCATAATCTTGTGATTATTTACATGTAGTACTTTCCGATGTTTTTTTGAAATTGTAATTGTTCATTTGCCGTAGTAATTTATCTTAAGTTATTAAAAGTTTCATTTAGAATAGAATAAAATAGTAATTTGTTGTTTAACGCTTTTCGGTCGGTCGCACCTCTCTACGGTAAAATTTTGCCATTTGGTAATATCCGGCCGGAAAGGGTGACATAATATATATACATATAGAAATTTAACAGTTCCAAGAATGCTGAAGATGTGACTAAGGAGTAATTATCAGAACTCTACTTACATATGTTTAATATTTGCTGGTTTCTTGTAATCAACTGCCTTTCTAGAAACGACCTTCTGTCTAAATAAATATGACGATTGATATTTATCATAACTTTCTATCAGTTTGTTTTATTTGAAAAATAAAAAAAGAAGAAGAGAATTTTTTTTACAATAATAACATAATAAGAACTTTTTAATCTTCAATTAGAACAACATCACTAGCTTGTGTATTATCTTCAATATCATTAAGTTCTTCATCAGGTCCAAACTAAATTTATCAGTAATAAAAATCTTATTTTTCTAATATAAACTTACAAAATATTCAACAAGTGATGGTTTATCTTTTTCAGTATATATAAGAAATTGAGCACAAAGAATACCAGCAGCATCGATACGTAATGATAATTTACTTGCAATTGATAATGCTCGTACGATATATTGAAAAAATTGAGTTTTATATCTAAATAATAAATTAATTCAATATATAAAAATATATATAGAATAAATGTCACCGATTATGTACTGGTTCTGTACATAAAAATGTATCCATAACAGGTGAATCTTGGGTTATATCAACTGATGTGCAACCACCACATCCATTAGCAATAAGACGAAAATGTGGAACATCTTGAGTTATTATTAATTCAATACCTTAAAAATAACACAAAATGAAATAATTAATATATACATAAGAGATATCTACAATCAGCTTTAAGATCAATTTCACTGAGTGCTTCTTTAAATCCATTGGACTATAAAATAAAAAATTCATTGAAGATATTTATTTAAAAATTAATTTTCTAACTTTAAAAACCACTTTAGTTACAACATTTTCTGTTTGAAAATCGAAATCAATTGTATCTGTATCATCTAAGACTTTAATTAAACATTCAGTAATAACACCTTCTTCTTCTAAACTTTAAAAATTAAATCCAAAATTTTCTTTTTGTCAAATTTTAATCAATAAAAATAATTTACTAGAGTTGCAATGGATGAGTTTGATTTTCACGATAATGTATTTGTACAGCAACATTTGTTGGTAATGGTTCATGTGTAACAGGATCGAGTGGAATACCAAAAATATTTAAACAATTCTAAATAAATAACCGTAATGAAAAAATAAAAATAGTTAAAAGAAAATAGATTATACAAGAACAGTTTCAAGATGGAATCGAAATCGAACTTGCTTTGTTAATTCATATGATTCAAAAACACGTGTATCAATAAATGCATTGCCTTGCACACATTGTTTATCTTCCACAATAATTTTTATACCAGTTGGCAATGCACAAAATATAGCATCCTAAATAGATTAGATGAGGAACGATATTAACTGTAAGTATTAATTATAAATAAAAAAAAATTAATTTACATCAGCAAAATGAATAGTTTTGAGTATACTAGCAAGTGTTCGACTTGATTTTAATTTAGCTATAAAAGCAATATCATCACCACCATCAGTTGGTTCTTGTTTTTGAACATTATTATCTTCTTCTTCATCTGTATCTTCTTGATGGGTATCAAATAAAGACATTGAGGTTGAATAACGTTAGTGATACTACAAGAGATATGATTGATATTATTTGAAAAAAGAAAAAATTCAAATACAATTGTAATATTAAACTATATGATCAAAAATTCATATATGATGGTTGATCTCGTAATATTCTTTCGTTCTATTGGTTATATTTCCGTACGAATTATAAAATTTACTAGATGGCGAAAATTTATCCCGAGTTTTCTTCTTTTCCTTACGAATCTTTCAATGTAATCAATATTAATATATATATCTTTGTTTGACAGTTTTAAATATAAACTATCTATTATCAGATACAAGACTTTTGCTGAATTATATTGATAAATATGATACTGAATTTTAATTTGAGCATAAAGAACAAGGAAACTAAAGTGCAGGTCATAACACTTGCAATCTCTTGAAGAATTGGAGTTTTCATTATTTCGTCTTGATAACATCAATTTAGACTTCGAATTTTTGATTATTCTATGTAACTATATTTGTTTTTTTTACATAAAAACATTAAAAAAAAATACATGCTATTTTTGTTTATGTGTAACGAATGGAGACCTGTACGGAGTCATTTTCGGAATTGCTGTGGCAGTCAAATAAATTTTATGTTAATAATTCAACTTTAATGTTAAAGAATATTGGAGTTCATAGATTTGTTGCTCCACATTTTCTCTACAAGATGATCTATTTTGAAGGATCAGCAGACGTCTTAGTGAGCCTCACAAAGTAAAATAAAATACAGAAAAAGTCGGAGTCGAAAATAACTCCGACTTTTCTTTTGTGTTGGTGAGGCTCAACAAAGTATCTACCCATCCTTCGAAATACATCATTTTGTAGAGAAAATGTCGGGGAACAAAACTATGGGTTTCAATATTCTTTAACGTTAAAGTTGAATTTTTGATATGAAATTTATTTAACTTCGACAGCGGCTCCGAAAATGACTCCGTGCAGGTCTCTAGTAACAAAATAAGTTATTATCATCAGTAATAATAGAATGGTTGAAAATTTGGAAAATCATATCTTGCAGGATCAATACTTTTATCGAACAGCGCTCTTCTCTTGCTCATTTGATGATGACGTGATGCGAAGAAGTTATCGTGAGCGGTGAACATTGGAGGAAAATACCGACCAACATGGCGTGCCTTCCCATATGGCTGTTGATATTGTTCTGAATATATTTAAAAAGTTAGCATATATATATATACATTGTTTTGAAAGAACAACTTACGATAACCATATCCTCCTTGATAACCAAGCATAGGTGTCATTGGAGAATTCATTCCACCATAACCTACGAGACATATTGGTTCATTTAAGCTACTGTATCGAAATGGTACTTGACGTAAAAAATTCATAGGATCTCTTTGAACATCTGCTGCAACATTTTTCAATACCTGATCAATGTCAGTATTTGCTGTACAAAGATGACGAAGCAGATGAAAAGTGTAGAGACTATTTCGATCATTCATTGACACACTACTTGAAAATTCGTCTTCAGCACACGCAAAAACAATTATAGTTGCTGGTGGTGCTCGCATTGGTGCAAGTCCATCTCTAAAACCATATAATCCTCTACGGTAAAAACGACTTCCATCTTGCGTTGGATCGCTAACTTCATAACCACGACAAGCATCTAGAATAACTAATACTAGTCTGGGACTTTTTGTATGTATGCTATTGATTATATCCTGAACGTTAAGAGCCGAGGAATCGAGTCGATCAAGAACAACGTTATCATCGTTTATTCCAAGCAAATAGTTAATACCATTATATTGTATGCCATGACCAGAGAAATAGAGTATAACAACAGATCCTGGTTGAATAGTTTGAATAAATTCCCGAGAGAGTAATTTCATCTCATTGGATGTTACATTTGCTGCAGGGTTTGATTGAAATCCCATTGCAGTTAACATATTAGACACATCATTTGCATCATTAATACATGAAGTTAAAGGCGATTTTCTGTAAGCCTCATTACCAATAACCAACGCATGTTTTGTGTACATTGCTATGTTCGCTAATAAGATAAGTATGTAATATGTACTTTTAAACAAGAACTATTGTCAAACACTTTGAATCAACTAAAAAATATAAAGTAATTTTATTTTTTTGTATTGAATTTAATATAATATATTTGCGTAATTCATAAATAAATAGTACTCATAGGAGAAGTATGTGTAGTATCTACTGTCATGATGTCTTCGTTAGAAAACCATTTTAATATTAGTTATCAAAAATATAATGATAAAAATGCACTCAATACTGTTTATTGGCAATAAAAGAAAATAGTCACAAAATTCTTACCTATGAATATTAATGTCTGTAACGGAAATTTTCTGCCTGATCAATATTTTAATCGTATGTTTTTTGTAAAATCTAACAGTAAATTTGATATTTATATAAAAATAATGTGACGTATTTTGTACTATGATTGTATAAAAAATATCTAACATAGTATTCTACGTGTGGCATGACTCACTATTCTCCAATATCAATATGTCTTTTGCTCCTGACAACATCGTTATATACATCAAATTTTCATGCTAATGTAACTAATATCAAAAATAAAAAAATAACGTCTAATAAAATGTTTCGAGTTACCTACTACACTAGAACAATCTTATAGAAATTTCCTGTTAAATATATTCTATCCATCAATTAATTTATCATAAATTCGAATTAAGAAATTTACCACAAAAAAAAAACAAAGAATGTTACTCTAGCGTGATTTAAATAATAGAAGGAGACTATTTGTTTTAGGTATCATTAAAAAAAGGCTTAAATCCAAATATATCCTATAATGATTTGATATGTATAATTATTTTCAAATAATCATCTATAATCTACGATAGATAGTATACTACTAACACTATGTACTACCTCAATTTGTAATAGCAACCAAAAAGGTGAATATGGTGTTTGTTTACCAGACAAATAACAAAATGAGTACAGAGAGAAACCACCTGTGTATATAATATGGTGTTCTTATACGCAAGATCGAACGATAAGTAGGAAGTGATATATTTGTGTTTTTACCATCATGACACTATTACTATATAAAACGACAGACCGTTTAGAAAAAAGTCAGGAATCGAAGCAGGTCATTACTATTTGATTAAATATTACGTTGAATATATTGGTTATCGAACCGTAAATAAACAAGAGTTTAATCAAGTTTTTACAAAACACGATTTCTTGTTTATGATGAAAATTAGAGAGGAAATATGCGGTTAAAGTGCATCGATTGGTTACACAATTTGTTTTCATCATGTGTAACGTTACCAATATATTGGCCAACAAAATAATATCACTAACTTTTCCTTCTAACATACCTATATCTTTTCACCTGAATATTTTAATTAGTAAGTTCAAGGGCATAGTAATAATGTATGAAAAAAAATGGTAAAAGAAAAACAACATAATTAACTTCTGATTGAATATTTTATAGTATTTCTTCCATATTACTTCTATCCTTTTTTTATTAATTTTTCGATTTTTAGTTAATCAGCATAGTAATAGACAAAACAAAATGTACCGTTACTAACAAGTCGTCTTGAATGTGTATAGAAATTTCCTAGTAATTTTTTTCTTAGATTCAATTTATTATAAAAGAAAAATCGAATTGATATAAAAAAGAAGGAGTTATCATAAAGTTTTCTTATGTCTTTTCCATTAACTATTTAATCGTAGACAGGTAATTTGGTATGATAGTTCAATTTAGGTCCATCGAAGTTATTCTTTTGAGCAGCACGATTTAGTGCAAAAATACATAACTAAAGAAAATTAATTTCATCGAATAAATGTTAATATTAATAAAAAAAAAGACTTACTGTTACTTGTTGAATATTGTGTTTATCAAAACAATCAACAGCTTGAAATACTTCACTAGCATCAACACCATAAGCACGTGCAGCTGTTTGAAAAAGACCAATATTTTCACGTAGTTTAATTGGACCTCCCTGTGTATGAATTTTAGGTACAGAACCAGGTTTAAGTTTATTCATTAATCTAAAAAAAAAGAAATTCTTGTAATATATATTTGTATTATAATTGTAAACTTTACTTGCACAAAACAATTCCATCATGAAGAGCTTCTTCATAATCTTCAGTCGGAAATTTTTCACCAGTAATAGATTCGATCCATTCTCTAGCTGCATGTTCTTGTTCAACATCACGTTTGAAATGGATCTAAAAAATACATTCTTTATTAATTTTATTATAATATATATGTATCGGTTATACTTTATCCTTAACTGCTCGATCTAATGCCATGTTAGTTGTCGGTTGTGTTGAATAAAGAAAAAGAATACAATATGCTTTGAAACAACAGTAGATATATCCTGTCAGAATATTTATTGTTCTGTACTTTCCGTACGGTATTTAATTAGATGGCGAGTGGTTTGCTTGCTATCTTTCATCTCATCCAAATAGATAGTAGACAAATATCTATATTTGGTATTCAAATAAGAAAAGCTTTTTGCGTTACAAGAAGTTATTTGTAGTTAAAGACAAATTTTTACTTATTACTTTTGGAAAATGTCTAGGGTGGAAAAGTAGAAAGAGTAGAATAACAAATGTTAGATTATATTTAGAAATCTATTATTCATTAACATCGTAGGTAGTTGATGATATATGATAACATCTTTATAGAATAATAATAATCTAATCAGTTATATGCCGTTTATATCTATAGTTTTAGATTTCGAGAAACTTCTTTTATTATTGTCGATACAACTTACAATATTCTTTTGAAATATTATTCATAATATATCAATAATGATAGTTTGTTGTAACTTTTGACTTTACATAAAAACACTTCATTCTATCATTTTCTTGAAAACGAAAATTTTAGTAAATAAATGAAATTATTTAATCGATTGAAGAAATCATAGACAATGAATATTTTAACTTGTTCTTCTAACTCTTCAGGATAAATATAGTATATTAACAACTCCTATGATCGTTTACATTATCAAAACATGTATGCATGCAAACATTTATACCGATATATGCGGTCACGGATGAATTCATTTATTTCAATTTAGTGAAATAATAAGAAAGTCATTTTAATTGATTGTTTCTTCAAGCGAAAGAACGAATTTTAGTCTACATGTCGATGAAATATACTGACACAGACAAATTTTAATCATATACTTTTTACTCTCTCTCTTCTTTATGGTACCATAGCAATAGACTCATGTTCAGTTACTTTGCACTAAATAAATACAAACATATGAAAAGACATAGGTAGACTATGGCATCGATTATTTTGTCCTAAGATATAAGAGAAAAAAAAAAGGTTTCTTACGCATGTATGCCTCTGTCAACAGTCCGTTATTCATATGTGAGCAAAAGTGAAGAAAGAAAATTTATCCAAGATGTAAGACAGTATGAACTTTTTTTCTTTCGTGTCATTTAGTTCTTGTGATATCGCTCAATAAGAGAAGAAGAATAAAAAAAGAAGAAATTCAGGTGTGTAGTCAAGAAAGAGAAGAGAAGAAAAGGGGAATCAGTGTTTATTATCCTCCTGGGAACAAGAACTTACATACATACATAACATCATATAATACAAAAATGGTTTGTTGCTTTAATGTTGCATGTTTTTTCTGTACTTTATGTGTACTCATTGGTGTGACAAGTCTTATACAATTTTGTATGGGTCTCTATTTAACTTTTCTTCAAAGTGATATAGTGACAATCAATCGTCTTATAAAAACTGATAAATTCGATTCATATCTGGTATATGTTCTATTTGTATTTATTGGCTTGGGTTTTGTTTCATTAATGTTAGCATTTTTTTCAATTTATGGTGTAATTAAACGAAATAGATCTTTATCTTTATTCGTTACAGCTCTATGGGTTTGTTTTTAATTTGAATTATTTTTATCCAAATAATATTTTCTATATATTAGGCATTTTCATTTATTCTTAATCTTATCATGTTAGCTATATCAATTCTCTATTATTATTTTGTATTTTCCCAATTACGCTCGTTACTTGTTCATTCTTTTCAACAATCACCAGCAGCAACAGCAAGTTTACTTGATTCTTTTCAATTAAAATATAAATGTTGTGGAATTGATAACAAAGATGATTACAATTCAATCTCATCTGATTCATTTCCTTCATCTTGTTGTCAAGAACCGAATTGTTTACATACCAAAGATGTTAATAATAATAGTACTAGCTTAGCGAATAGCAAATCATTGCTGCATACAAATGGTTGTTATCCAATAGTTAAAAAATATCTTACTATTGAATTATTATTACTTATGGGTGTTACAGGTCTTTGTGCTTTATTACATTTTCTAGCAATTATATTATTATGTATTTTAAATCAACGTTACAAAAAATTTGATGATATTCCTAAAATAATGATACATCATCTTGCTAATGGAGTCCCGATTAATAGCAACAATTATGTACAAAACGTATCGAAAACTATTCATGAACCAGTTGAAATAACTCAAATTTAAAAACGAAGTAGAATATTATTTGAAAAAAAAACAAAAAATTTTAGTTGTGAGTGTATGTTTGTAGGCATTATACTTTTTTCTTATATATGATTTCGTAGTCTTCTTTATAAATTCTGTAGTGTTTTGTTTATGTGAAGAAATTTTTTTTTCGAAAAATAATTTCATCATTAAAATATTTGATTATTCTTTTTAAAGAATAGAAAGATATTTGATCATGTATTCATTGATCGTTTGAGTAGTTTCATATTATTGAACAATACTCGTTTCATATAACATTTGTCTTATGTATCAAAATATAAAAGAGCATCGCGATGAATAATACTTTTAGTATATAGACATAAGATTTCGATTTAAATAAGAGTTGAATGTCTAAAAATAAATTAAGCGATGAGATGATTTTGTAATCATAATTTTTATTCTCAATTCTTCTTTTTGAAAAATTTCAACACAAAATTCGTTTTATCAAAAATAATCTATCACCAAGCTTGAATAGATATCGAAAAAAAAACTATAATTTAAACCACTTGATCAGCTACCATTTTTGGTAAAATTTTTCGTACAATAAATTGAATAGCGAATGGTTTAATAACATAAATTGCAAATTGTTTCAATGCATACAATCCAATAATAGAATAACCAATAAGACGAAGAATTTTTAATATATTATCTTGTCTTTTTCGTAATTCTAAACATTGTTTATATGGAATTCTTGTAAATGTTACCATTGTATAAAGTGGTATCCACCATTGTGGTACTATACGATATAAGAAATTATCGATTTTCTTACGCCAATAATATGAACGTTGAGTTACTAAATGTCTCATTTCATGATGATTGTACATAGATAAATCAACAATTGCATGTGCATTTTCTCGACGATTTTTACTAAATTTAAAAATATTTATTTTGAAAATTGAATAGAAAATATTTACTCGTAATCAATGAATGATTTTGATAATTGAAAATTATTTTCTTTTAATTTTTCAAATAGAACTAATGTATCTTCAAATGCTGCATTCATTCCTTGGCCATAAAATGGAACCATTGAATGTGCAGCATCACCCATCAATAAAATATTTCCATCGACTGATGCATGTGGTGAACATTTTATTGAAACAAGTGGTAATGGTTGTGATGAAAAATATGTTTCAATTAAATTTTCTCGTCCAATAAATGAAATCGCATCAGGAAAATGTGTTTGAAAAAATGTCAAAAGTTCATCAGTTGTTGTTATTTTTTGAAATATAGGTAATGGTAAAAAAAGTGTTGTTGTAAATGATTTATCTTGATTTGGCAAAGCAATTAACATGAATTCATGACGTGGCCATATATGAAGATAATTTACTGCCATAGCATACTTAATAGAATCAAGAAAAATAATGAATAAATAAAATAATTTGTTAATTTAGTTTACTTCGTTGTTTTTTGCTGGAATACAAAATTCCATATAATTCGTATCAATATATTCTTGAGAGAAATCAACTGAATCGAGTTTCATCATTGCTGCACGAACACCGGAATGACAACTAAGAATGAAAAGTTTTTATTCATTGATTTAATAGAATATTTCATTGATTTACCCATCATAACCAATTAAACCATCGACTTTGAAGTCAACATGTTCACCGGATGCACTAAAGAATAAAAAAATGATTACAAATGATATGATTTTGAAATATTTTACGTTTGAAATGTTGCACTTTTTTCTTCTGAATTCCAATGAACAAATTTATGTTGAAAATGAATATTGATTTGAGGATATTTCGATGCCTCTAAACAGTTTAAAAAAAGAATAAATAATAAATTATTAAATATCAAGATACCGTCTAGTAAAAGTTCATTAAGAATACGACGATCAATTGATATGACTTCCTTTGAAAAATTAAAACATTCATTAAAACAAGAAAAAACTTTATTTATAGTACATGTTCCGGACGAGTACCATATGGGACAGGCGTTGTATGACACTTAAGGTCATGTAACATTCGTGCACGCATTGGTATACCATTTCGAACAATCATATCTTCACAATTAACATAAGCGAGGGCATCACGACCTCGACGAGATAATGCCATATTAATACTTCGACCTTTAACAACTTTTTGTGTACGAATATCTAAATTATATAAATTATTTATTTCTAGAATAACAAAAAGAATAAGACAAACCTGATCGAAGTTCAAATAAATGAACTTTAATGCCATGTTTAGCGAAAAATAAAGCACATAAAGTACCACCCTATAAAATTTAATTTAGAATTTCATTAATTTATTTCAATTGATTACATACGAGTCCACCACCGACAATAGCAACTGTTTGAGTAGAATTATTTTCAACACGACGTGCCATATCTATAACTGTAAACTGAAAAACACACCTCTTTACTCTTATCTAATCGAGTATATATATATCATTTATTATGTAAGACAATTGATCATAGCGACATCTCGATCATTTTTACTGGTGTCAATCAAAGCCAGTTAATCTCTTTACTTTACTAATTTGAATTTTGTTCTCTATCTACTTAATTTATAAGTATAATTTCTTAGTATAGACTTTAAATATGTATCAATTGACAATGAAAACAAGACATTCAGTTCACTTTTTATCGTAACAATATTTTATAACTCTATAATTTAATTAAAAAAACACTTTCATATCATTAAATGATCAAATTATTTGCCTGTCATGATAAGGATTTAAAACTTAATGTGATTATTTATGCTAAATATCAATAGAGTTTCATAATAAGCAATAGGAAAAATATTCAAATTTTATAATCATGCATATTTCAATTCTTATATCATCACTATTCATTTTTTCAATAAAATGTCATATTGATGAACGGACTGAATGGTCACCGTGTTCAAATAAATGTCATCCTGGTTATTCATATAATATTCGTTCTTTTGATAAATCAATTGAATTACGTAGTTGTTTAGAACAAGATCTCGTATGTATAAATGATGAACGTAAGAAAATTAATGAACAACAGAAAATAATGCAAGAAATTCGTCAACAATATCTATCAAAAACATTAATTCAAATTATTTTTTTATTAAATGTAGCTATCGGACTTACAATAACAATAGTTTCTATTTATTATTTTCCTCGAAATACATCTTTAATTACATCAAACTATCAGACAGAGACTTTCAAGTAATAAAAAATTATCTTTAACAGACTACTATCTATATCAAGACGAAGAGTTTAAATGATCGTAAACTATAAACCACTTTTTTTATTCTATGAAAATATGTCAAGAAGTATTTCGTCTACCTCTTACATATGTAATATTCAGTGTCATAAATTATTTGCCTTCCAAAATAGTTTCTATATATACATGAGATTTTATTTATTGATATCATCAGCATACATTTTGAGCTGAAATAATACTTAATTTATGATGACATTTTTATTGTTTTACTTATTTCAAATAAAATATTAAACTATCATTATACAAATTCTATCTTTATTTTTGTATTGACATATATATGTATGTTTAGAAAAAAAAGAACTTTAATTGTCAAGAATGTATATTATTTCTCTTCTCTTACTCTTATCTCAGATTAATCGTGATAGTAATAACAAATATTTATAACAGTAAGAAGAATAAAAACTCAAAGAAAAAAGAAAACGAAAAATGACACCTCTTATTTGTCTCTGTTTCTATCACATTATTTCTCTTCTGTTTTCTTAACTTCATTATTTATTACAACTTTCTTATAAAATTTCAAGTGTATTCATATTGAGCATATCATCATTAAATAGTGAACATTATGAATACTTCAAATGATAAACAAACTCTAGCATGGCCAGCAAGAACCTCAACAACGATGAAACCTAGTTGGCAAGTTGCTCGAGATATTTCAACCGCTGTTCTATGGAAAAAATCAGCAAGATTAAGTTTAAAACAAGGTTTATATGAATTGATTTTAATTCAAATAATACTTATCACTTTTATATTTAGAAACTACGCCTAATTTCACTACTCAACGATCTATATTTAAAAGACAATCAAGTTATGCACCAAAATCTATTTTAAAACCTTCACAAACAGATGGAACACCTCGAATGCCAACTGAAAAAGAAGCAACACTCGTATTGTTTTTTCTATTATCTTCAAAACTATATATTATTTTTAACGATAGGCTGCTATTTCATATAATTTCTTATGTTCATGTTGTGGTAGTTCTTGTGCTGGTGATTCAATACGTTGTCGTGTTTGTATTAAAGCATATGATTTACAATGTCTTACTCAACGTGGTTATCTTAGTCATCAATTGGTTCCTTTACGACGTCATGCAAAACAAGATTGGAGTTGTCCAGATTGTGTAAATTATTTTCAAATGAAAATATTTTTTTGATTTAAATATTATTTAGAGTGATCTAACTCGTTTACTTAGTCATGATGAACTTATGCATTTAATGAATGCATTTGATCAAATTGATCGAGATAGAGGTGAAAATAAAAACAAAATTTTAAATAGCATCCATTGTATTCTTTTTAGATGGCTATATTGTTTTGGAAGAATTTCTTTCACTCAAAGCAAATAAAACCGGATCAGATGGTCTTGAATCATTTATTCAACATAATCAAGATTTAGGAAAGAAATATTTTAGTTTAATGGATCCAATACAACAAGGTGCTGTTGCTTGGTCAGACTTTATACGACTTTATAGTTGTAAAGTCATTGCTGCTAAAGATAGAGTACATATAATTAACTCGTTTACTTAATTTTTTATGATATATTTTTGTTAAGATTGAATTAACAACAAAATTAACAGAAAAAGAATTAGTTGCTGCTAGAAGTTATTTTTTGAAAGATCCACGAAAATCATACGATAATGATTTTAACCGAATTATAACAAGAGAATATTTTAATCGGATTCATAATAATCTTATTCTCATATTGAAGTATATAGATACAGATTTAATAATGAGAATATTAATATGAAAATTTATATTTTAGTCAAAAATATGGTATTGATTTTATAGATGCAATTTTAGGTTATGACGATCGTCCTGGTAACATCACTGAGTAAGATTTTTAAAGTCAAATAATTTTTCTATATTTAATATTTCTTAGTAAATCTCCTTTAATGAATTGGTCAGAATATCTTCGTGAAATTTCGCTTCTTATTTTATTAAATCGTGCTAATGATATGACGAGTGAAGGACATCGTGCACCAGCTCCTCCTCATCTTTCTAATGCGCAAACAGTTGTTCCCTCGGGAACAAATGATCCATCAAATAAATTTCCAATATCAAGATCAAACACATTAATAACATCAACATTTCCAACTATGTCATATGATGAATCATTTCTTAAACATGCAAAACTTTTACAAAAAATACAAAAACGTCATCAATTTGAAGAGTTAAAAAGGAAGCAAATGGGTTCGAATATAAATTTTACTATCGTTGAAAATAATGATGATGACAAAGGGCGTATGAATTTACCAAAATTAAAAGTGAATGCTCGAGATGATCGAAGAACAATTACCGATCCATGGACTTCTGTTAAAGAAATGCAACAATTACGAAATGAACCAGTACTTATTCGAACAACACTAAAATTTTGATTGATTTATTTTGTAATAAAAATAGATGTCACTAAGATAAAAATTTACTTTCTTTCATATGATTTGTTTATTACAAGACCAACAAAAGATCTTGAAAAGAAAACTAAATTAATTCATCTCTGTTCTGTCCTTTGCATTTCTTCTATTTTTTCTAAGATGAACGTGATTTAATAATTATTTATTAGAAAAACTACTGGTGACGTTTATTTTTTTTTAAGTTTGTATAATTTTAAGAAAGAATAAAATAAATATTTATTAGTTTAATATTATTTTTATTTATTATTTGTGAAAGATTAGATTACAATTGAATTAGTATAATAAGATTACAAAATATCATAGAGTCAAATTTAAGCTGTAGATCACATATATTGAATTTTCGTTAAATATACATATTAAGTCTTCTGTTTTCTAGTAATATATTTAACTTAGCTCCCAAATTATTGTCACTTACTTACCGCATGAACTACTCTGATATAGTTGAAACGTGATATAACATGTGATTTAAAAATTCTTATCTATACACTCGTTGTTCTACACAAATAAAAAACTATTATCAGACAGTAACTAAAAACTCAGACCGAGCGATAGGAATGCTTTGATTCTAGAATTGAAAATAAATCAATATTGACAGAATCATTTTCTGTTCGTTTGCGCAAAAAACGCTGACTAATATATATATTTCTCAGATGTATTCAATTAAATTTCTTTTTTCCTCACGCTATCCGTCAGACTCTAGTAGGGTAAATGATGCTAATTGTCTTTTGCTTTTTTTTTCTCTTGTATAAGAACGAACAATTAAATAATACTTAATTAGTTTTTCTTTTCTCCAAACAAAGAGAACCTATTTTCTAACTAGTATTAAAAATGAATAAAAAGACAGCAGATGCGAAAAAAAAAAATTAATAGCACATGCTACAATAATATCAGTAATAGATAACAAATACTGATTTTCTCTTTCTTGTCAATTGAATACAAACCTACAGTTCGAAAGAAATATTAAGAATAGTATTCGCATGGCTATCAATAATGAAAATATTAGTTTGTCAATATTTAATCAATCGAATGAAACACGAAATCTTTTTCAATCGATGTATCATACAATTAAAGATTTCATTGCAGCAACCGAAAAAGATGTTTACAAAATAGACGGTATGATTAGAATTTCTTATTAGACTTAAGTTTAGTATTAAGCATATTATTTAAACGATGATTAGTAGTTACATAACAAAATCTTGTTTATGTCACCTTCGGTTTCTCTGACTAAGTAATGAATCACATTAATGTACCGTTCTGATTCGATCAGGCATCTTCGCTTATAGAAATACGACATGTAAAAAAACAACCGGTACATTTTCTTCTATATTCATGATCCGAAGTAATCAGAGATGTATAAACATTTATAATTTCAGATAATTGTGTAAATATTCTCTAATAAGATGCACTAAAAATCAAAGCCATTTTTTCCTATTTTTTTTGTCCATTTTCATTTTTCTTAAATATTTCATTTGGACTAATTCAATTCTGTCAGATTGAAATATATCTCTAAAAATCTACACACACACATATATTTATAAATAATAAAATGTCAAGCAGCGCCTTAGATGCAGAAAAAATTGAATCCAAACAAGAAGAACGTACAGCAAATGTTCATCGACTTGATTCACTCAATTTACTTATATTTACCACATTACTTGTCGTTGTTGTTTTAACAATTTGGGTATTCAAACGACGAAATTTTCGATATATACATGAAACATGTTTAGCATTATTCTATGGTAATATATTTAATAAAACAAAACTATAATAAAATTTTATTCAATAGGTTTTATAATTGGAGCTGTTCTTCGTCATACAAGTACATCAGATACAAAAACAAATATATTAAAAATGAACGATACGATTTTACCAAAAAATAATGTACCAAACTACATATCATTCGAGTAAATCTTTCAAAAATAAATTCGATATTTATTGTTTTTGTATTCTATCTTTAGAGATTCAAATATGTCAGCAGTATATTTATATAGTTTTCAAGGACCATATCAAAAAGATACAGTACCATTAGATGAACATAAGGTTTGAAGTTTAAAATTGAAAGTATTATTAAAAAATTGTTTTGTTTAGGTTATGTTTAATTCGGAAATATTTTTTAATTTAATTCTGCCACCAATTATTTTTCATGCTGGCTATAGTATGAAACGAGTATGTGTTTCTCTTTTGCTTTAAAAATCTATTTTTTTTTTGTAAATAATAGAAAAATTTTTTTCGTAACCTTGGAGCTATTTTAATGTTCGCATTAGTTGGAACTACAATTGCGTGTATATCGACAGGGTATGAATAAATATATTTTGTATTTACGATATATCTTAAATTGATTTTTTTAAGAATAATGGTATATGGTTCAGTCCACGCATTTAGTAGTTTAGATTTTTTTTCATTTACGGATTCACTTTATTTTGGTGCTATAATATCAGCAACAGATCCAGTCACGGTATTAGCCATATTTAATGATTTAAATGTTGATGTAGATCTTTATGCAATTATATTTGGTGAAAGTGTACTTAATGATGCTGTTTGTTTGGTACTTGCTAAGTAAAGAAAAGAATTTGTTTTTTTTTTAATTCGAAATTTATCGATTCGTTTTAGTTCAATTGAAAAATATGTCGCTGGTGCAATTTTAGATAAATTTGATCGAACTCTTATGTTAAAATCATTAGGCAATTTTTTTGTTGTATTTATTGGTTCATTTGCTATTGGATCAGGAATGGGATGTCTTACTGCATTGGTAAAAATCTTATTTAAATTAAAAAAATACATATGTATTTTATTTTATTAGATGACGAAATTTACTTATATTCGAGATTTTCCACTTTTGGAAACAACACTTTTTGTTCTGATGTCATACAGTACATTTTTGGCTTCCGAAGCTGCAGGATTGACAGGTAATTTGGAAATATATATTAATAATAAGAAATCTTAGAAGTCAAACTTATGAAGAATATAATGAAAGTTTTAGAAAATTTACAATAAACAAAAAGTAATATTTTGACGAAATTTGCTTAGCTTGTTACTGAATCGATGACATTGACATTTTGAAATCCATGTCAGGATTGAAGATTAGTCGGAATTTTATTTGACAACAAATTTTAATTTTTCTAATGTTCATATAGATTAGTATAATTGTCATTTTTTATCATATGCATCGCTGCTTTTAATGACATTTTTCTCTATTGCTTCATTTAACTTTCATCTTTTCTGTAATCAAATCTGATAGATTTATTATAGAGTATTGAAATAGGATCGAACCAATAAGAAGAATATATTTAAATAATTTTATTAAATAGGTATTGTTGCTGTACTCTTTTGTGGTATATTTCAAGCGCATTATACATTCAATAATCTTTCAAAAGAATCCCAACAACGAACACGTGATGTATATTATAATAAAAATCTTATTATAGAAAATTGTCAATTATTTTCTAATTTAGTTATTTGGATTATTTAATTTTCTTGCTGAAAATTTTATATTTATTTATATTGGAATAACATTATTTACATTTCCTAGTCACAAATGGGATATGCGATTTATTATTCTATCTATTGTAAGATGAAATATTATCTTCCTTTTTTTTATTCTAATATTCTTTTGTTTTTATTAGATGGCTATTTGTTTAGCACGTGTTTTATGTGTTGTATTTCTATCATTTATACTTAATTTATTTCGTAAAAATCCTATTAGTTGGCGATGGCAAATGATGATTATATTTTCTGGTTTACGTGGTGCTTTTGCATTTGCATTAGCTATTCGAAATGTTTCAACACATGCTCGTTCACTTATGTATACAACAACATCAGTTATTGTTATCATAACTGTTGTATTCAATGGAACATTAGTCGCACCAGTTTTAAAATTACTTAAAATTCGGTAAGCGAAAAAAAACAAACAAATTATTTATATAAAAAGAATTTCTTTTATTGATAGAATGAATGTCAGTGAAGAAATTGAAACAACATCTTCACGTGATAGATATCGAATTATGGGAAATAATAATGTAAGATATTCGAAGTTTATTTGATTCTTCCAACTAAGGTCGAAAGTAAAAATATCGAAATATGAAAATGATAAGATTTTGGGTATTCGAAACAACTTAATAGGAAAAATAAAGAAAGACGTTTGAGGGTTAGTGTGAATACAGACACTCATCTATATTTAGCCACACCCATCCCCACACCCACATCCACAGCCTCACCCTCACCCTCACCCACGCCAATACCCACATCTACACCCTTCAATACTTTTGAATTTCGACTATTTTCAATTCGATATTCTTACATTCGACATTCGGCATTTGTCTAATTTTATTTCGATATTTTTATATTTCGACATTTTTTCTTTTCGACCAAAGTTGGGATTACCTTTTATTTTTTATCATTATAAAAAAAGAAAAGAATAATAAGAGGAGAGAAGAGTATATAAAAACTAACCAACAATATTTTCAGCGAGTACGTCGTTCATCAGACGAGGTTGCGTTGTTGAACAATGAAGATGAAACTCCAATAGCAATCGATGTTCGACCAGATACATCAAGAAAAACAAAGGTATTTTTTGTTTGTTTTTCTGCGAGAGAATTCGCAAATATATCGTTGCTTAAATAAATGCATTAACACAACTAACGCTTGGTGACGGAACGAAAAAAATTCTTAAATAATTACAAAACAACAAAATAACATAATCATTTTTATTATAGGACGAACAAAAAAAACAATCAAAAACATGGCTTTTAAATAAATGGTCACATTTTGATAAAATGTAAATATTGATCTTGTTTTACTATTAATAATTCTTTTTTATTTAGTTTTATGAAACCACTTTTAACGCATAGTTATCCACCGTTAACAGCTACATTACCACCATGTCTTTTACCTATTACGAGACTTTTAACAACAAAAGAACAACGTACTATGGTAAATTTAATTTCTTTTTTCTTCATATCATAGCTGATTTATTGTGGGAAATAAATGCATGATTTTTTGATTTTCAAATATGATTTTGTTTATGTTGATTGTTTTCTTTTTTTCTCTTAAACAATCATAGAGTCGAAACGAAAATTCATTATCAAATCTAACACCATCAATGATGAATAGTGATGATTCAATACTAAATAATAATCATACAGTTCCTACACTTGAATTGATTGATATGGATAATAGTGATGATTATTTAACAGGATCTAATTTTAAATCAAATACTCGGACTAATGTAAGTGATTTCCAAATAGAAAAAACAATGAGATAATAGCTTCTATAATATATAAATGCATGAATGATTCCAGGATGCGATGAGTGTAAATCTTCATACGGATAAAAATGGCGATGTTATTGCACATTTTACTGCATCATCACCATCATCGTCAGCTGCAGCACAATTACTATGAAGTAGATTAAATGTGCTTTATCTTGCTTAATATTTAACGCTTTTTTTGTGTTTTGCTTTAATTATATGAAGGAATTATTTGATTTTTAAAATTTATTTATTTATTTATTTATTTTAGCAAGTATTAGATACACAAATGGATCCATTAGTTCAATTTGACGACGATGAAACATTAGCAAATAACATTGGATAAAAACCATCAATGTTTTTTGTTGTGATATATTTATCTATTTGTTTTTTTTTAGAGTGTATATATATATATATATATGCGCTATTCTAGAAATAATTGTGATTGAACAAATGTTTCGTTTTTTCCCGAGATCTCTTGATCATTTATATATTTATTGAAATATTTTAAATGTTGAAAATATATGAAATAAAATAATTTTTAATTGTATCTTTCAAATAATTCATCAAGAATTTCTTCACGTTTAGATAAACCTATATAGAAATTCAAATACAGAATAGTTTAGATTGATTTTGTTTTGAAATATCTAAGTAATACATACGTTTATTACAGTTAGTTCCATAATAAGGTGTTTTACATCGACAAAAAAATGTTTTATCTGATGGCACACATTCACCTCCATGAAGACATGGTGAACTTGAACAAGAGTTTTTCGTTATTTTATTATTGGTTTTATAACCGGTTGATTTAAATTCTATATAATTCATAATATTTATAAAAGAAAAAAAGGAAATTTAAGATAAATTTTTCTACTTTTTTCACAATTTCTTCCATAATATTGATCTGTACAATAACAATAATGTCTACCACTAGGTAATGTTCGACATGTTCCACCGTTTTTACATGGATTTCCAACACCACATGCATCTTTTCAATGTTCCAAAAAACAAAATATTACAATTACTATTTAATAATAAATCTTTTACTAGATGGAGAGTTGCAGTTTTTGCCGTTGAAAAGAAGCGATGAAGACTTATCTAGAGGAATTTCTCTAACTAGGTTTCTAAGAGTTGTAGTCAGAAATTAAATCTTCCCATAGTTTTGTAGCTCTTTCTCTGACAGTGCTAGAATGATTCCGACAATCAATATATTCATATACTGTTTTTCTAAATCTTAGACAGGCCAATTCTAATAAAATATATTTACCATTGAATTTTTTACCATACTTGTCCGTAGGAATAGATGATGATGTTGTTGTTATGAGAGCTGATATAGCATCAGAAGTTGGTTTTGATGTTGTTGTTTTTTTCGATTTTCCCAAAAAACGTTTTATTGTTTCAATAATTTCTTCTGAAGAAAAATTCTATTTACAAATTTTTAGCAGAGACATATCTTACCTTCATTATTATTTGTATTTAAAAAGTTTTCTTCATCATCAAGATTGTCATTACGTGCACGTTCAGCATGTATTATTGTAATAAATAGAATTGCAATTAGAAAAAAATGATAATTAATCATGTCTTTTTTTTGATTTCAAAGAATTTCTCAAATGAAAAATGACAAAATACTTTTGTTTTTTATATACGAAGATAATAATTTAATTTAGCTAAAGTGTTGACAAATGATAGTTTATGAGATAAATCATCAAGCTGTATATATCATCCATTCATTGTACAACTCAAAATAGCACATGTTGATATATGAAGGAAATCTATTTTAGGAATATTCCTTCATAAGTTCTTGATGATTCTCGAAATTATATTCTGTTTCAATAAATTTCATCATAGGATAATTTCTATTTGTTTTTGTAATAAAATCAATGAAACTATTTAATGTTTTATTATCATGATGAGAATCATAGCAGATGTAAAAAAAGCCAACTTAATAACTTTCGACTTTAGTATTAAGAAAAATGAATAGATTTAAATAAAAATATCATCTGCCAGTCATGTGTTTTATATGAGTCATTCAAACAAGTTTTGCACACCGAAGATAAGAATCCGAAGAAAAAGAACATTGACTAGTCACCTCACACTTTTATCCTTACATCACATATGTTAAACATCGATAAGAATATAATTTAATCATGTTTCGAATGTTATTTTTTATAATCGTTGGCGTTCTTGTCTGTATTCCACATACATCAATTCAAGATGTATCAGTACCAACAGAAAATCAACATCAATATGTACGACGAGCATCAGCAGTTAATAAAGCTGACAGTATTCAAACTTTGATTGTAACATTAAGTGAACAACAATATCAATATGAAACAGCATATTATGCATTAACATTAAATAATGTTTTTCCAAATTTTGCAAAATTATTTCACGAACGAAGTGAACAAAAGTATGTTATATAATTTATGATGATGTAAACAGAAATATCTTTTTTTTCTTGTTGTAGATACCATGATGTCAAAGGTCTTATTCGTCTTTGTCAAGTACTTAATTTTGAAATTAATTTACAACATATATCATCAGTTCGAGCTGATCGAACACTTCGTCTTTTATCACCTAATCATTTGAATAAAACAAATTTTGCTCAATTTTTTTCCGAATTACAAAAATCTGAATGCGATACAACACGTAAACAATTAGATAATGTTTATCACCAAACAATGAATATATCTGTTCCATTACAAATGTATTTAAAAGAAAAATTGTATATGAAACATATTTTAACATGTAAACGAACATCTGATCTTTATACTCAACTTGATCGTTTTATTGATGGAAATTTAAATGATAAATCTATTCCATTTTCATTTATGTTTGTTGATTCTCGTGCTAAAAATATGCTATCAGAATAATTTTTTAAGAATTAGAAATAAAGAAAAAAAA
>CAJNOI010000308.1:0-18870 GCA_905250115.1 Adineta steineri | reverse complement strand
GTGTGGGTGAGAATACTAATGCAGAATCTTATCCACACCCACACCCTTAAGCAGATATGAATAGCGTTAATATAATATCTATCGCTCAATTTAAGAGATAAAACAACGTTTTGATACAAATACTATCTACCATAGAAAATCTATCATATTTAATTCAATTAATAGTCAGTCTGACAAACCATAAATTGGCAAAATTTGATGTGATTAATTTCGATTTATTTCTCAGATTATACTATTATATAATATATTTTTAAAGCCAAATAACTGACATTATTTTGAGTACTAGTCATCGTATTATTTGGTAAAATTATACTTGTTATGTAAGTGACAGCTTATCAGTCACTTTTTCGTTACAACAAATATTGTCCTTGATCTTAAAGTAGAAAGAAAAAAGAACGGCGTCTGCGTATGGTTGTTACGAGATATCATCCTTTGATATTTCTATTTAAATGTTTGTCATTCTCATTGAAAACAACAAGAACGAATAAAAGTTTTTTTTATTTCGGTCGCTCTTATATAACACAATTACAACACTTTTATATTCACTATGATATTTTTTACTCTAAGGTACTTAATGGAAGGTAATAATATGACTTTATAAAATTTGATTTATGTAGTGATGAAGTTAGAAGATAATATGAGTACATGTGAAGTTTGCGTATTTAAACATAGATCTTACCTTTTCTTTTCAGAAATTCGAATCACCAAATTTTATCTATGGACATCGAGAATGGGGCGGTATTGAAAAAATCAGCAAATAACGACGATGGACATACTCATGGTTCAGTCATTAGTTTTCATTCAATCTATTATACTTTAAATTCTCAAAAATGCTGTAACTGTATACCGGTAGCATGTTTAAAGAAAAAACACCAAGAAATTCTCTCCGATATATCAGGAATTTTTAAACCTGGCATGAATGCAATTCTTGGACCCACAGGTAGTGGTAAATCGTCTCTCTTAGATATTCTAGCTGATCGAAAAGATCGTCATGGTCTTAGAGGACAAGTTCTTATGGATGGACAACCGCAAACATTAGATTTTAAATATCGAGTTGGTTACGTTGTTCAAGATGATATTATAAGTAGTAATTTAACTGTTCGAGAAAATTTAATCTTCTCAGCTAATACTCGATTGCCTCGTAATGTTAAGTCAAATGACAAGATAGCCATTGTTGATGAAGTTATTGAACAATTAGGTTTGAAGAAATGTGCTGATCAGAAAGTTGGCAATGAAATGAAACGAGGTATTTCTGGTGGCGAACGAAGACGAACGAATATCGGTATGGAATTGGTTCTTTCACCTAAAGTTCTCTTCTTAGATGAACCAACAACAGGTAAATAATATACAATATCAAAATTTTCAGACTGATCTGTCCAAACAAAACACGCATTTGATGTTTTTTTTAGGTTTAGATTCATCAACGGCTCGAAATGTTATGAAATATTTACATCAGTTATCAAGAAAAGGGCGTAAGATGTTATTATAGATCATATTTTTTATTTATTTTCTTATTTTGTTTTTTAAAAGGTACAATAATCTTTTCGATTCATCAACCTCGGTATTCGATTTTTAAACTATTCGATACTCTCTTTCTAGTAGGTGCAGGACGCTGTATATATCATGGTCCAACTGCTGATGTTCTTCCATTCTTTGCTTCAATTGGCTTTCAATGTGAAGAACATGAAAATCCGGCTGATTTTCTTCTCGATGTATGTCAAGGTGATTATCAACCAACTCATTCCTCATCGAATATACTTGATGGAATCGATTCAGATCCGCAAAATACACAGATAGTTAATTATTTGCATAATGCTTATACAAAATCAACATTATATACTGCAATCAAACAACAGATAAATGAGTTATGTCCTTCACCACGAAACTCACCCACACTACCTGATACTACACCAAAATCACCAAAAAAATCCCGTCTATCAGAAATATTCTATGTATCACAAAGAACACTACGTAATACATTTCGAAATCCAGCACTTGTCGGTATGCAAACAGGTGTATCGATTTTCTTGGGTATACTTATCGGTTTGATTTACATTCAAATGGATCATTCTTTAAATATTGGTGTTAAAAATCGTCTCGGTGCCATCTTTTTTATGGTAACAAATCAAGTTTTCGGTAGTCTTTCAGCGCTTGATCTATTTATTAAAGAACGTCCTTTATTTAAACATGAAAATGTCAGTGGATATTATCATGTCTCAACTTATTTCATAGCTAAACTTATTTGTGATATTATTCCATTACGAACTATCCCGGCGATTTTATTTTCAGCAATTGCTTATTTTATGATAGGTTTTCAACGGACAGTTGCAAAATTTTTTATCTTCTTCTTTGGTATCTATATTACTTCTCTTAGTGCTTCGTCTTTATGTTTTGTTGTGTCGGCTAGTGTTGAAGTCTACGGTGAGTAATTGATTTGTTCCTAGATTTTTATTATTATCTTTTTATTTTATTTATTTAGGTGTTGCTAATTTAACGGCAGCTATGTTTTGTGTTTTAACATTAATTTTTAGTGGATTTCTTGTAGAAATTACATCGGTCACTTCATTTTTATCATGGATAAAATGGATAAGTATTTTTCGATATGCATCAAATATATTTGCTATTAATGAATTTACTGGTTTGAAACTTTGTTTACCCAATGATACAAATACATGTGACATCGATGGTTTAGATATATTAAAAGAACAAAATATTGATTCTTCAACTAATTGGGATTTGTGGAAGAATTTTGTTGCACTAGGTGGTATTCTGTTTTGTTTTCTTACTTTAACTTATATTCAATTGCTTCGTATGAAAAAAACTAAATGAATTGATGGTAACATGATCGTATCCAAATTATGAGATATAATTTTATTCGATTGATGTGTATTTATATGTTCTTTGCTTTTTCACAATAATAATTTTTTGAATAATAATAAGAAAATATAATATACCTGTATCATGATCAAAAGGAAGAAGCCTTTCTTTCAGAGTTCAAGCTTTAGGATGATAATCCAATGCTTCATTGTAATTCTTGTCATTGGAATAGAGAAGAGCTAGATTATTGTAACAACTACTAACATCTTGACTATCTTTTTCATATGCATTTCTTCAAATAAATAATACCTTATGAGTAGGGGAAAGTAAAATGTTCCTAAAAACTCATCTTGAATCGATACTAAACGAAAAATGTGATGTGACTGAAGATGTTTAATGAGGATATAATCCGTAACCTAATATAAAGTCTGTGTAAAATGAAACATAATTTATTAGAATTAAAACTACATATTGTTTATTTCATCCGTATAACATAATTGTAGAATTTGAACCGGCTTCTGCTATAGCACACTCCAAAGAAAATAAAAAATAAAAAGAGAAAAATAACAACTAAACTTGCATAAAGAAAAAGAAACAAAGAAACCGAAAATATATGCAATGAAGAACAAACACGTTTTATTTGCACATTTTAATGTTCGACGCTATTCCATTGATTATTTTGTCTAAAAGTAAAAGAGAATTATTATTACTAGATTTCCTACATATATATATATAATTTTGTATAAAAACCATAAAAAACTTTTTTTTGCTCTGTCCTGTCTGATCGTTAGAAAAGAAAAGGTAACAGAAATCTTTTAAGAGTTAAGACTAAGATTTTTATAATTTCTATATAATGATATTTAAATTTACAAGATTTCTCAATTGTTTGTATAAATACATACCTAACAATTAAAAATTTTACTAAAAAATATCTTAAGTCATCAGAAAGATATCTTTCTGATGACTTAAAATAACTAAAGGTCTACTCTTAATATTCATATAAAACTCACTTTAGTAATATAAAATCGAACTATATGATTATCATGATCATAGCCTTGAACATATGAAATTGTAGTATTTCGTTCAATCCAAAATGGTGTTTGACATTCGCGTTCAAAAGTTTCTAGTCTTTCATAAACAACTGCACTATAATCCCCATACATAAAATCAGTACATGTAAGTTCCAATTTCAATAGGTTCGGACATTTTGATGATAATAATTTTTCCCATCTTTTTGCAATAAGTAAATTCGGGCGAATCGATAAAAATAAACCTTGTAAATTTGGTGTATGCTTTAATATATATTTGATATGATTAAAAGTTGTACCCATTTCTAAATTCAAATGTAGACGAATACACTTAGGCATTAATGGTGTTCGAATGATCATTTTCCTCGATTGTATATCAATCATATCATTAACGTGTAATCCGTCATCTATGTGAAATGATTTCACATTTTGTAGAGCAGGTAGTAATTTAATTAAATCTTCAAAATATAATGCGTCAATCGATAGATATTCGATAATAGTCATTTTAGGTGTTGTCATTGAAAAAGGAAGTGAAGTAACGCGTGCAAATTCACCCGATGTGATGATCAATGATTTTAATAATGGGCAAAAATTTTGATTGAATATTGAATGAATAATCAATACCTTCTCTTCATTACTATTATCAAAACCGCCTGTTGATCGACAAAGCATAATGTTCAATGATTGTAGATATTTCAATGATGAAAGTTGATTCCAAGGTTTAAGTGATGAATCACCAGAACAATATAGAAGATTTAATGATAAAAAACGAAGTTGTATTAATGAACTAAGAGGAAAAGTAGAGAAAAAATCAATTATTTCAATGGGTTCTTGTAATTTTAATGATCGAACATTGGCAACATTCAATATCGGTAACATATTTTTCATAAAGTAATAATAACTGTCTTGTTCTTCAAAATTTAAATGTAATATTGTTTGCTCAATCATTGCATCAATTTTCCTATTTAAACCATGAAATGAGTGCCATAGATCATTTGAGTTGAAATAATTAAAAATGTCTAACCATAATTCAACAGGAAACATTTCAATGATACTGGGATTTGTAACTAACATTTTTTAGCTAAAATAAATACGAAAAAAAAATAATTGAAAAGAAAGATATTTTACTTAGATTAACTCTACATATCAAACAAAACTTCAAAACTATCCGATTGATGTGCATAAAAAGAAAGAGAGAGATAGAGATCCATTTTACTTTAAGTATAAGAGACAATAGAAAGAGAAAGTATTGGATAAAAAGTTACGAACAAACTGATAAGATATAGATGACAGTGGGAAGTGATGAAAGTTAAACAAATGATTATCTATATGTATTTTCTAGTCAATGTATAAAACACATCACTGAAAGAACGAAAAAAATATTAGTAAATGAGTGAATTTATACGACTTTATTCTTCATACTCTTAACTAATCGGCAATTGTTTTTGTCCGAAACTATTTCAAGACAAACATTATGTAATATCTTTGTGTGCATTTATCTATATACAGGGAGGCGTGAAATTCAGTATCTCCGTTATGATTCGAGCAAACGAGCTGAGTTTTTTGTCAATGTTAGAGGCATATTCACATTTCAAAACCATACGATCAAGGTTAGTATGAGAACATCAATTAAGTATCACTATTGACCATCAGAACGAAAATTTACTTTTCCACAGATAAGATAAAAACAATATACTTAACAAAGGCTCTCATTAACATTGATCGTATAGATTTGAAAAATGAACATGTCTATATTCTTGATAAAAAAATCAGCTCGTCTGCTCGAACCGTAATGGAGCTATTCAATATTATTTTCGATAAAACGCCTCCTGCACCATCCTATATATTGCTTTTATACAATTTTCAGAAAAGAAAAATTTATAGTTTTAATAGATATACATTGAATTTGAGTTTATTAAAATAAAATCATAATTTATAGCAATATTAAAATGTTGATAACATTCTTTTTTTTAACATCATATTAGTTCTTGAGTTAAGACTAGTTAAGTTTTATCATAAATTGTAAAAATTATTGTTGAAATTGAATAATATTGAAATTGTAATATAAAAAATATATGATGAAGAAAATATTACTGTAATAAGATTATATAGATAATATTTTAGTTCAAATTTCTTTGTTTTTCTTGTATTGAGTGGTTCTATATTATAACACACATATAAAAAATGAAAACTTTTTTTTGATGATATTTAGTGAGTCAAGAAAAGAATTGAACTGAATTAATTAATGATTTTGTGTTTAAATAAATTAAGAAATGTCAACTGAAATTGATATTCCAGAACCAGTCCCTCCAGATTTTAACCAAAAACTGACAACATATGATTGTCCTGCTGTAACTACAAATGATTGACTGAGTTGATCAGTGTGACTGTTACAACCATCCGCATAACCATAACTGCCAGTGCGATGGTATGTTGAACTAATATATCCTGTTGTTCCTGATCCACAGCCAGTCGGAGCGGCTTTGATCCAACCGGGTGCGAATGAACCTGATTCAAAACCTCCGTTACTTAGCATTTCAGTACCTCCATTATACACCGATACATCATCCAAAAACCAATAAGCAGGATTATGTTGAAGTGAAAAGGTAAGAGTAACAGTGCCGGTAGTAAGTGGTGTCCATGCATATGCATAACACGTATATGAAGACCCACCGGACGTTGCTGATAAAAGATTACTGGAAGAGCCAACAGAAACTGGGGTACATGGTGGCATTGGAGTAGTTGCTGTTTAACAAAGATTCATAGAAGAAATAAAGAATATACACATCAAGATAAGAAAATAGTTTACTTGTCGTGAATGTTACTGAAGTTGCTGCAAGAAAAAGAAAAATATATTTTTGCAAAGAACAATGATTGAATTCAGTTTTGTTTTTTTCAAATATTTTAGAAAAGAAAAATTGAGGTGTTAAGGCATAGTGCTTACTTGTTGTCGTTGCGCTTGTTGTCGCTTCGAACAAAGAAAATATATTTCATATATGCAGATAGTCGAAGTACAAAAAGCTTACATGTTGTCGAAGTGCTACTAGTTGACGTTGAAGCTACGAATCAAGAATGAAAAAAGTCATCTTTTACCATGAATAGTTTTCCAAAATTTCAGGATACGATAATAGGGTGGATATATGTATATAGTATATTGAAAATACCTTTATGATACCATTCAATGTATATCAATGCACAAAAAATGATCTCAGATATTGTTATCATAAATCAAGTTAAATAGAGAGGTTATCTCGGAATGGAGTATTGCTCGAGAACAATCCGACGGATTTGATATTCTCTAGAAGTTTAGAGATCTCTATCGCACCACCTCTAATAAACAGGTGTAAAAGAATGCATACAACTCACTAACTCAACCTCATCATATATTTCCAGGAAAATCAATGGAAAGATGTTTTCCTTTATCCTATTCGAGCTCGATTGACTTTATTAATCTATTCTAAATCTTTAAGCTTGTAAAACTATCCGTGGCAAAAATTGACTTTTCCATAATGATACAGAATGTATAACTAACATGTACTGGTGCTTGTGGCTGCAAAAACAAAAATAAAATAAAAAATAAGTTATGATAAATATCAAAGAATAAGTTACTGGTAGTCGTAGTTGTAGCTGATGTAGTAGTGCTGGTTGTAGTAGTTGTCGTCGTGCTTGTACTAGTAGTTGTAGCTGAAAACAAAAAAAAACAATTATAATGTATATCAAAGAATAACTTGCTGCTAGTCGTCGTTGTTGCTGTAGTGCTAGTGGTAGTAGTGGATGTTGTGCTGGTGGTGGTCGTAGTCGTGCCTCCTTTATTTACGAGGAGAGCAACAAGTAAAGCAGCCAGGCCAGCTAAGAGCAATACAAGTAGAAGAATCAAACAGATACAACAGCAATTAGAATAAGCGGGACAACACCGACGAAGACGACGATGTTTTCGCTTCTCTTCCTTCTTATGTTTTGTTACTGACGTTATGTCGTTCAAGGGTTTGCTCAGATCCGATTTTGCTAGATTGGATGATGTTTCAATATCAAGGTTCACATCAGAGGACTTAGTAGCAGAGAATGCCTGTACAAACACATAAAAAGAAGGCAAGAAATCATACCGAATATCTGTAAAAAAAAGTAAATTGAGACTCACTTTGGACCATACTAAACGTCTATCACTTGTAGGTGTCAAAACAATGATTTCTTTAGTAGATGGATCATTTGTTACTTCCTAAGTACAAATAAAATGAGAAAATACGTCTAGAACAATCGCTATAAGAAGAAACGGGTATTTTCATCTCGGTAGAGTTACAATTTGACGCGTTCTTAATTAATTTTCATATCTAACCTGTTCTATACGATTAGTAGGTGAGACAGAATGTATTATTCGAGACGGATTATGATTAATACGTATGACATTGACCGATGCCTAGGAAAAAAAAGTTTAATTCGAAAGTATTATTTTGTTATTTACGGTTTTTCGAATGTTTCTTCGACGATATGATGAACGTTGATGTTGATTAGCCGAATGTACTTTCACTATTCCCATAACTATATTGAGTTGTCGTCTTTGCGATGATTTAAGAAAAATGAATGAATCGTATATTATGATTTTAGATTCTGTGTCCTTCTTTATTCAAAATCTGAGTGTATTTTATAGTTTCTGAATTAATATTGAAATGACGTACACATTCGATTATATTTTTTATTTTTTATTATAATGAAGTCATATGCGTGCTCGAACGAAAATCAAATGAAATGAAATATATATTTATGTTTTTCTTTTGCTTCAATTCAATTAGTTTATTTCTCATAAGTGAAATAAGACAGTAGAGTACGTTGTATAGAATAAAGAGCAATGAAAATATCATTATTTTATATGACGACAGATAGATCGAAAAATCAATTAACCTATATTATATTCAATAAAAATCATTAATATAGTTGTTTCAATTCTTGCTTTTCATATAACTCGATCTTTATTAAATATAAATTGAAAGAATGAATTTTGCACTTAAAAATAATGAAAAGAATAAGCACTCGTCAGATTTCTGCATAAAAAAAGCGCAAAAAATAGAGAGAAAATAGTAGATGCCATGCGATTGAACAGATGACATAAATTGAAATTTCACGTGAAAACAATTTCTTCTATATATGAGAAGTGAACAATTGTCTATCGAGAAAAGACTAAGATCCATATATCATACATTTTGTCCTATTGCTATCAATGAAAAAGAGATACGGAAATTGTTTTTTTTATTATCAAATTGGATACTTATAAGATATGTAGTAAAAAAACTAGAAAATGATAAAAAGAAAAAGATCTCTATTTATAGTTACTACTATTTGTCGGATTTATTTGGATTGTTGGAATCAAGTTTATTATCAGTCCATAACTGCAAACATTCATGTAAAGATAAGTTTTTCTATAAAGAATATTGGGATACAACAATACTCACACTGAGATTGTCTAGAAGTTGTTGTATGATTGGAGTACATTCTGAAAATGAACGAAGAATATAATTGAATTGAATATAATTTATAACAATGGATAATTTTTATTTTCTACCTTTGTAAGCATTTTCATCGAGAATAGCCAATCCATCCAGACCGTCATCGAAAGCCTATATGACATAAATATTTGAGCAAATAAAGAGATATCAATACATCATATAGACCTAACCTCCTTGGCTAAGCGACAGGCAACATCTATTTCATCGAGAATTTCATAATAAAAGATAGATAAATTTAAAGCAAGACGAAGTCGGATTGGATTTGTTGCTATCATATGATTCTTAGCCATTTCGAAGCCATTCTTGTAGGCAAGTTCTGATTCTTCAGCTAACACTATCATCCACATTGTCACGACAAATATGTATTTTCGAATATATAAATCAAGATGTTACTTTGTCGTTCATTGTTGGTCGTAACTTCAGTCAAATATCGGTAGTAGTCACCTTTCATTTTCATATAAAATATCTGTGATTCAGTTGTTTTCGCTTTCGGCTTAATATATTTATCGAGTAAGATCTAAATTAGTGAATATTGTTTCTACAATGATCTTTAATTGTATAGAAATCTTTACTAAAAGTTCCTGACAAACATCTTTCAGTTCCTTTTCAATCTTTTTCTGATATTCCTTGATTATTTTTTGTTGAAGTTCGGAACCTTCTTCGTTTGCTTCTGCAATACTAGATAAAGTTTGCCAAGATAATCGATAAGCGTTGATAACTTGCTTGTAAGCCAGCGAGAATAAATTGAGTTCGTCATCCGTTAAGTTACTATTCGTTTCAACGACCTTTTTCATAGCAACCATCATATCATGATATCTAAATAAAAATTGATACTACTGGATCGAATATACTATATGCGAATCAATACTGTACCGTTCAGCTTGTTCAGCTAACTTCGCAAGTTCCAATTGTTCCTCCTTGTTCGTCATTGATCGATACTGTTTGTCGTGATTGGTTGCTGGAGAAGATCGATAACTAGAATATAAAATTTATATAGATTAGAGGTTGTTTTCAGATTGTTTCATTTTATAGGCATATGATATAGTATTTGTAGTTGACTATAATTCGAGTTGATCAGTATTCAGATCACAGTCATGCTGATGACAATTGAAACACGTATTGATATATTTATAGTGTTCTATACATATCTTTTCTCTCGCTCTCTGAATTCTCTATTATTTGGGCATGACATTGTACAACAGCGATGGGTAACGAAAGTAACATGAGGTATTGTAGAAAATAAAACAATCATTTGCTTAGTCATCCACGTGCACAGAACGAGCATCGGACGGAGCACAAAACATGTCGTGCGAAGCAGCGCCATTACTTAGCGATCAACTATGGCAAAATTTATTTCAATATGTATTACAAGAAAACATTAGTATAATATTCTTTTGCGGTATTTGTTCTATCGTGACATAAATATTGACTATTTGATCAAATCATTCTAGTAAAAATAATTGACAGGTAAAGGCGAAATAATCATGCTCTCAATAAATCGAAACAATTTTCTTGAGGGTGTGGGTGTGAATGTAGGCGACTAGATGTCTTCTTCACCAACAATCATACCCATCTTACTTCGATAAATACTATAGTAAAAACTAGATGATTTGTGAAGAAAATGAAAATGATCTGATTCTCAAATCAATTTATAAAAAAAATTGCACATAATAAAAATAGAAGGTTTTTGTCTATTTCATCATATACCAGCAGCACAAAGATAATGATGATACAGCTTGTAGAGAACACCTCTTATCATCATTTTACATCTACCTTGAATATAAACGATAGGTCGTCGAGAAACAATATTCTTTTCTTTGGATTTCAAACATACACGCACACCTTTTATTCTTTATATACAATCGTCTGAAGTAAGAAGCTTGCTACCATTACTTTATTTGTGATGATATAACTAAGATTTATAGGTCATATACATGATAAAATTCTGTGCAGTACTTCTGTTCCTTGTGACGCAAAGTCTTGCGGCGCCGTACAAGCCACCAAATAGTTGTGGTTATGATGTAAGGAACATGTATCAATTTAGAGGATTCTACAGACTTATACTCATATTTTAGTCATGCAATTTGGGTAAACCTGATAAACTCAATGTGCATATTGTACCTCATACACACGACGATGTTGGTTGGCTAAAAACAGTCGATCAGTACTATTATGGATGTAAGTAATGTATTGATCTGCATGATGATATTTAATAATTTAATCAATTAATTATTTAGCACGTCGTGAAATCTGTAAACCAGGTGTTCAGTATATTCTCGATTCAGTTATCGCAGCATTAGTAGATAATCCTGATCGTCGATTCATCTATGTTGAAATGGCTTTTTTTTGGCGTTGGTGGAATCAACAAACGGAAGATATGCATAATACCGTTAAGCAACTCGTCAACGAAGGTTCGTGTCAATAAAACTTGAATACTCTACTTTTAATTAGATTGACACATCTAAATCTTTTTATAGGTCGTTTGGAATTTATTTCGGGTGGTTGGTCTATGCATGATGAGGCAGCAACGCATTACAATTCGATTATCGATCAACATACTCTAGGTGCTGAATTCTTGCATGATCAATTCGGTGATTGTGCTCGACCAAAAATTGGCTGGCAGATCGATCCATTTGGTCATTCACGAGAAGTTGCTTCATTATTTGCACAAGTTACAGATATTTTAAGAAATTCATCTTTCATATACGTATTATTTGTTTGTAGATGGGCTTCGATGGGCTATTTTTTGGACGTATTGATTTTCAAGATCGAGTAAAACGAATTGAGACAAGAACTTTAGAAATGATCTGGAAAGGAAGTGCCAACTTAGGTTAGTGTGTGCTCTTATTTGAATTCTCAAAATTTCACATTCATATATGCGTAGATCGTCAGAGTTGGCTCTTCACAGGTGTTCTACCAACTGGGTACGGTGCACCACCCACGTTTTGTTATGACATGATGTGCTCGGATCCACCAATTATTGTATACTATTGTTTATTGAATCTCTATTCTCTCAACAAATTGAATTATTCTAGGATGATGAAAATGTGGAAGACTATAATATACCAGAACGTGTTGCAGCATTTCTTGTTGCGGCAAACGTTGAGGTTTGTCTGACATCTCTGCGACGCGCTCTGCTCACAAAACGTTTTTTTTGTCTTTTTTAGGCTGAAATATATACAACTAATCATGTGATCATGACGATGGGTAGTGATTTTCAAAATCAGAATGCCTATATGAATTTTAAAAATTTGGACAAACTAATCCATTATGTTAATCTTCAGGTATGTCATATTCACATATTTATATAATTTCATTCATAATAATATAATCAGCAAGCGAATGGTAGCAATGTTAATGTTTTTTATTCAACTCCATCATGTTATTTATATGCATTGAATAAAGCCGAAAAAGAATGGACAACGAAAACCGATGATTTCTTTCCATATGCTAGTGTTCCATTTGCATACTGGACTGGTTATTTTACTTCACGACCAGCATTGAAACGTTATGAACGTTATGCAAATAATATTCTTCAAGTAATCCGTCAGCTCGATGGATTCTCACAAAACAATCAACGCAATATCACTTTTGTTTTAAGTAAGAGAAACACATATTCTTTCGATCTATCGATCGATACTCGTACTACATAGGCGAAGCAATGGGTCTTGCTCAACATCATGATGCAGTTAGTGGAACAGAAAAGCAGCATGTAGCTAATGATTATGCTCAACGATTGTCTGAAGGTATCGACCGATCAATGGTATGTTTTACAACACATAGACTAAGAATTTTGAAATAATTTCTTTTTAGGAAGTGATCAATGATGCCTATGCAAAACTATTGCCTAAAGAAGGTCAAACAACATCGATTCCCCATCAATTTCTCTGTTCGTACTCGAATATTAGTGAATGTCTTCCGATTGAAGGGCAGAAGCAAGTATGTAAAATTATATTTATCAGATAAAATATGAGCGACTATCTCGATTCTCTTCATAGTTCACATTGACATTATGGAATCCAACTATTCATCCAGTAACAATTTATCCTCGTGTACCTGTCACTCAACAATATTTAATTCGTGATCCTGTAGGCAATCTTATTTCAGCTGAGGTAGATAAAGAATCGATGACAAAAGAAAAGTAACGATTGATCTCTTTTGCTTGTAGTATCTTCCAATTCCAGATACGACGAAGAATATTCCTGGTCGAACCAGTACTGCTCAGTATCAACATATATTTCAAGCATCATTGCCTGCACTTGGTTATAATACCTATTATTTCGAAGCGAAAAGTAATTTCCCACTTAACTTGCTTACAAAAGGAGTTGATGAGAAGATGATATTTTTCAATTAAATTGAAAAATTTAGTACGATTTCATTAATAAAAAAAGGATTGAAAATTTTAGGAAGTTAATGAGTCAAGTTTTCAGTTCAAGAAAACTTGATAGTAATTGTTTAAGTGTAGAATGATTGAGAAATCTAATTTATCTGTCATAGCTAATACAAAAGAATTCGAACATAAGAAAGTGACAACAACACAGAATCAAGCATGTATTCTACAGAATCAAGTATGACATAGATTTCGCTGTTCAATACCGACAAATTATTTGCCATTTTTTAGCATCTGCGAGTGGTATTCGATGATCAAGGTGATTTACAAACTATTGTCAATTTAGAAAAGAATTTGACCGTATCATTCACTCATCAAGGCTTGTATTGGTACACAAGTAAATATAAAAAGATCATGATCATCAAGAACTTCTTACATTTTTGGTTACAGGTTTTCCCGGCTATAAGGAGCTGCCAGAAATACACGCGTCAGGTGCTTATGTCTTCCAACCATTTTTTTCAACAGCAGTGCCTGTAAGTGCTCGACGTAGTATGTAAGTAATTTCGCTTAATAAATATTCTTTTCATAACTATTATATTGATTAGAAATTGTACGAAAACAGATACTGTACAAAAAGCATCAATAGTTTTCAACGAATGGGCTAGTCAAGAAATCAGTCTCTTTAATGGATCATTACAAATTGAACTGGAATGGACAGTTGGACCTATTCCAGTAGATGATAATATTGGCAAAGAGATAATTATTCTCTATGATACCAATATTGAGAGTGGATCAACATATTATACTGATGCTAATGGACGTGAAGTACTTCAACGTATTCGTGATTATCGACCAACATGGCATTATGTTGTTGATGAACCAGTTAGTGGTAATTATTATCCGATTAATAGTCGCATTTGGATTCGAGATCACGATCGTCAATTAACTATTCTTACTGGTATGATGAATTTTTTCTAATGATGAACTATTTCCAATGTTTTTTTTAGATCGATCGGAAGGTGGTGGAAGTATGCGTGATGGTTCGATCGAAATTATGCTTCATCGTCGAATACTACATGACGATGGATTCGGTGTTGGTGAACCTTTAAATGAGACTGCCTATGGCAAAGGTCTTGTTGTTACCGGCAAACATATTCTTCTTGTTGACCGACCTGAAGACAGTGCTCTGCTACATCGAGTCGGTGCTCAACAGTTTTTTATGCAACCTCTGGCAACCTATTCCTTGCCAAATACATCATCTTATACGAACTATTCGAATACTTATCTTCAAAGTTGGTCTGCTTTGTCAGATGCAATGCCACTAAATGTACATCTATTGACATTCGAACAGTTAAGTCCTAAACAATACCTTGTGCGTGTTGAGCATTATTTTGAGTTAAACGAAGATAAAACTTATTCACAAGCGGCAACGATTGATCTTCAAATGTTATTTAAAAGTATTGGTACCATTGGTGCGATGAATGAATTAATCCTAACTGCCAATTTACCAGTATCCGAACTACATCGACTCGATTGGATGACAAAGGATCAAGAATCATCACATGCCGATATGTTTCGTAAGTTCAATTTTCTTGACAAGTATTTCTAGTGATATGATATATATCTCACTTACTTTTTTTTAGACCAAAATTCGTTGAATGCAACAATAATCAATCTAAATCCAATGCAAATTAGAACATTTCAAATTACCATCGTTTAGACGTTAGCGATCGATTTTTTTTATCATTGGATTGATTGAAAATTTTTAATTGATGTATTTCAAAATATCAAAATAAATATATGAATAGAAAGGATTCGTCCCATAATAAACAGAGTTTATATCAAGGATTCTTTTTGTGCTTGTACAAAATTTAATATATTACTATTAGAGATCAACATAAAAGGAATTAGTTTATCGAATATAACGAATATATAGATTAACATACTAAAGAGCAACTACGAGGGGTGGGTGTGAATAAGTCTAGTTTTATCTGTCGTTTGTCATCAAACTCACATCCTCATGATCATTATTAGTTCTTCCTCAAAACAGAGTTCACTCCAATATAAGCTGATTGAGAGTATTATGATCTATTCGTTATTCTTTGCCGTCAAATACAATCCTGATTGTCTGAAATT
The DNA here is from genome assembly GCA_905250115.1 of Adineta steineri. Lineage (NCBI taxonomy): Eukaryota > Metazoa > Rotifera > Eurotatoria > Adinetida > Adinetidae > Adineta > Adineta steineri. The sequence goes on along the minus strand of CAJNOI010000308.1, from coordinate 3,061 downwards.
TAGAAATTTTATTTCTAAAAATTTTAGCGAAAACGAATTTATTTTCGATACATCGAGCAAAAGAAGATGGTCACAGATATTTATTTCTACCAAAAACGTTTTTGCTAGGAATATGAGAAGAGAGTAATTGTCTGATAATTATAAATTGTTTATCCAATCGTTTCCGAAAGAGATGATGCATCAACGTTTGCGGCCGAAACTTGCATCATGTTTGGTAAGTTGATTACATAGGCGAGAATATTGGCTGAAGCCATTCCATTTCCCAAGACACTGAGATAAATTCGACCAGTACCTTTAGGGATATGAAAGTAGTACTGGCTGTTGGGAAATCCACCAGCAGCATAAAAGTTATGACGGTCTTGATTTGCAGCAGTGTTAGCACTGATAGGATTTGGTTCAGATAGCGATCCATAGACGGAACAACCTGGGCAATTAGTTGTCAACATAACGAGCACATCTTTTGTGGTTGTGTATTCTTGTGTATTAAGTTGTACTGTGTAGTAAATACCAGATAACATACTCGTTATGACCAATGGAGCGTTGATGTTAGTTTCCAGAAAACGTGGTACATCAGAGATTATAGAACTAATGTGTGCAGCAACAACATTCAGTTCAAACAAATTTCCAATAGGAATCGCATAGTGTTGCACAGGATGCGAAGCTAACTGGTTCAAAATGGGTGTGCCTGCATAGGATCCGATACCAACTATGATTACCGTCATCCCACGGCCAGCTTCTAATCGACGAATAGCCGCTTGCGCTTTTAAATCTAGAACACTTGAAAACACCACAGTCACTCTTGGTACACTTGGTCGACATCCTGATTGACAAGCAGAATCTACATTATCGAGAGCTGTCATCAATGTCGATGGATTCGTTTGCATCATTGAATATTGTTTCAGGTCCAACTTGGCTTTGAATGCTGAAGCAGTAGTGGTTGGATGTGGCACCACGATATTAACTGATGAAGTTGCCCCATAAAAGAACACTCCAAAAGACGGAGTTGATCCGACAGGATTGAGTTCATTGGCAATGTTCTGGAGAGCGGTTTTTACTAATCCCAATTGCATGACACTCATATATGAGTTATTCTCATCCACGAGCAAAAATAAATCAACAGCTCTACCATTGAGTGGGTTATTGAAAGCTTTCGTGGGATCTGCATCCACCGTGACGAAGAATAGAAGAGCCAAGCCAATACAAACGTTAGTCCAGACACATACTCCAGTGTTGTGCATTTTAATCATATCTAAAAAGATTAAAATTACACGATAAATATGTGGTTTCAAAAACTATTCGATTTCGAATTGAGGTATATGATCAGTTAGAAACTTACTACTAGATGTCGTCGAATAAGATCAAAAAAATATTCAGATGTGTTGTAGTAACAATTGTGAAGCATTGCTTGTATATTTATATTGCCGGCGAAACAATACTTATCAGATAAAATTTATTCACTTACATATTCTCGGAAATTATGTCATGATACTTGAAAAATAAACCAATCCAATATCGATATTACTCATCTTCCAATTGCGTTGTTATTATTATTATCAGTGAAATAAAATGCAATATCATATAAGCACACAATTATTTTCGTCAATGCGTGAGAATACAGCAGTAATGAAACACACATGTAAATTCAAGGACGTTTGATTTTTCTAAATAAATACATATCTCCATAAGTAAATGCTTGCTCTTATCTATTTTTATTCACCATTCTTACACCATAGAAACGATCACTGACGAATGAAATTCGAAGGAATCCCTTATCATTCGGATTTGACTCAATTCGCGGAATTAGGCGCTGATTCAATAGACTGATCCTTGTATGCGTGGGGGTAAGGACGCCTCTTAATTTCGAAATTGGATTCAGTTTCTGGAATGCTCATAGTTGATGAAACCGGATCAATCGTCAGTATAGTTCTCTTAGGTTCGAAGACGGTGGAACTGATTCCGATGATGAAACCGGTTTCGTAACATTCAAGATTGCAGAATAGGATATATTCTCGATTGAATATGATCATAATCCCAATTGTAATCATCAGACAATACATAGTTACATACTCGGGTACGAAATCATTTTGGGCAATGGTTTAATAATGAGTCAACGAGTATGGTATTCATGCTCCATCTTCTTTGGATATGGTTATACCATATGATTATTTGCCGAATCGTGCATCGGAGAAGTCCGTTTGCAATAAAAATTATTTAGATATTCTTATGTTCTATAATTTTATATACGAGACCAATCAAAATCGTTTTAATCTTAACGAGTGTTAATATATAACTTATAGTTTCAGATAAAAGAAATGCAAATAGGTGTATGCAATAATCAGAGGCACTCACGATCGAATAACTATGATGAGATATGTCATTACTTCGAGGATCATTATGTAATAAGTCTCAATGAAAAATGTTTCCCTTCACGAATGTCATTTAGTTTCTGTTGTTAATGAGTATTTTGTTTATAGTTTCACACAATGTGCATAATCTGTACTTCAAGATGTCTCTAATACGATATGTTTCAATTGTTGGAGAGACATCCATCAAACAAAAGAAGTGGTAATGATTGTAATATGTACGAGTATATACATATTTTTCTTCTTTCTATGGCGAACATAGTTAAGGATAAATATTGAGGGTGTGAGTGTGAATATATTATTTATACTCACATTCGCGTCTCAAGCTTATGAAACCTTCTTGTTTTCATGTAAAATTCTCTCATAACAAGTCTGTATCGATAATCTTTTGAGTATATTCTAATAACTACATATTCAGATGTCGCCTTCATTTAACTCTAAAATAAATGTTATTTAATTGGTTAAAATTAAATAAACCAATTGTTTATGTTTCTGATACCGATGATATAAACATCATTTCATTTCATTTCAACTTATTTGTTTGATTAATAGATAGAAAATATATATTCAATGTCAGCAACAAAAGATGTTGAAGTTCATGTTGAATATTCTGATCAACAAAATATAAATACATTTTCACGGAATAATGCAAAATTAACTGAATTAAAAGAAGAAATCGAAGCAAAACGAAAAGAATT